>AWOL01S0011140.1:261139-273984 GCA_000715115.1 Nicotiana otophora | reverse complement strand
ATTGTCGCTTCACATCAAAAAGGCGAGCGCTTCGCCTCTCGCCTCAGTGAAGCGGGCCCTCGTCGCTATTTGTCGCTGCACGCTATTCAAAACACTGCTTTTACCGAAGTCAAGTAAATTTTATTTGTCAATCAAAGAGTTAGAAAGCTAGTCTTAAGCAGACCAATCTAAATTTGACCTCATTGCTGGATTCTGAGTTTTTGGCATTGCTCTTCACTCAATAATTACTCACAGAACAGTTGGATTGCGCAAGGGCTGAACTGCATTCGGGACAAAGGAGAAGCGGCATCTGTTAAAGGCAAATACACTAGTGGAGGGTACCAGACCTCTTAACAGTGATGAATCCACCAAAGAAGAATTTGACCTTGGCCATAATTGGATGAATGGATTGAATACTGGGGGATGCACAAAAGTTAATGTTTATTTAATAGGAATGTATCACTACTGGTGACTGTATGCTGTTTAGACGAGAATCATCTTTTTGTATGCATCATATGTGCGACCATTCCAAATCACATCAATAAATAATTAAACCTTATCCACAAATAAAATATCATTTTGTATTCTCTGATTCCCGATGTTGTTAAGTGGTTATTGTTGTTCGATATCTAATGGTCTTGTTACTGTTTTTTCCAATGCTTAGGCTGTATGAGGCTTGTCAAGGAGCATCTTAGCTGCTGGCATTCAAAATCTGAACTCAAAGCTGAAGTCCTTTGTGGAATCAAGGAGATTGGTAGCATATTGTACTGGATGGGACTTCTTGATATTGTATTGGTAAGTTTCCTGAGCTTCTGGCATGACCAATAAGTAAATTATCCTCTCAGATACTATTACAGGTAGTTGGTTAGCCAAATAAGGGATACAGTTAGGTCAATGCAGGATAAATGTTGAATTGGTGATCTGCCATTTCCAGTAAATGTTTTGTCCCCCAGGTGGTATTTAAGTCTGGGAATTATGTGAAGATGTTATTAGGTCCAACTCTAAGAAGACCTCTCATCAAGATTTAGTTAATTAAATAAAATATACTATCTTTAACAGTTTAAACTTTAGATCAGGTGGTCACACAATTCAGTTTAAAAGCCTCTAGGATCATGGTAGAGAGTCAAGTAGTTTTTGCCTAATGGTGGGTGGACTGACTCAGCATGCCCTGCTAATGTTTTTCTTCTTTCTCTTCTATTTCCTTATTCCGGCTTCACTGTGTTGTACCTGTTTCTAGCGAACTTTCAGCGGCACTTCACCTTTGTAGTGACCGCTCCCACGACACCATGCCTCTTTTCGACGATTGTTAAGTATTGTCTCTCTTTTCAATGACTGTCCTCATGGCATTGCATCTCTTTTCCGTTACCATTCCAGGTCACACCATGCCTCCTTGTAGTGATCGTTCTTGCAGCACTGTACCTCTGTCCGTCCATCTTTCTGACAAACTACTTTTCCAGCAAGATCTCAGCTATTAGAGCGTTTCAATCTAGATTTTCAGGCGATCTTTTGACAATATTGTTTCTATGTTTTCAAAATAAACAAGTTTAAGTTGGTTTCTCCGCTTTGAGTTTGAGTGGGCGTGTTGAATGTTAAAGAGAATGTGTCTAGGTTTTCTTGTTCCCTTTTTGATACAACTCCTAGTGGGCTTGCAATTTATGGTTCTTTTTCCATCGATGTATTTCCCTAATTAACTGATTACCTTTAGAATATGCGTTTATTACTTTTTTGGGTATATATTTGTCCGAAGACTTTTTTCTTTTCTGTTTTGTGGCGCTTCTTTTCTGCATCTTTCTCCGGGGCCTTGTAATTTTGGTTTTAAATTTATTTTCCTGATTGATTTCTAAAATGCTATTTCTTTTTAATAGTTTATATTAGATTAGTTATGAATTCAGGCTAAGGCATTTAGAGAATAAAGGATTTGATCTGGTGAGCTATGCGATGCATAATCAGTTATACCATACCGTACATGGGAGAACTTTTATATTGAACAGCTAATCCCTTCATACAATCCAATGCGGAGTAATGGGATTTCCTGTCTTATACAATCCCTCATGCCAATTGATCCTGTAAATAAGTGTTGGTGTGTGCTATCACGTCACGTGATTCTTGTCATTATTTACTTTTGGCATTAATTTTCTCATGTACCGATAAAAGTGAAATAAAGGTAATAGATCTAACCAATATATCAGTTTAGTTTTCCTATGAACAGGAATAGGACACCGTGAGGTAATAAGATGGTGTCACTGAACTTGTTTTGCTTGCTCTAATATTCTGTTATGTTCTTGGCAGGAATAACTCATCATTAAATTGTACTAGTTTGTTCTGTAGATAACACTTGGGACACATCTTCAGGCTTGTCATTTCTGTATGATCCTGCCACAACTGCTTTGCTTTTCTTTCTGTGACATATATTTATCGCACCAACATAAGTTAAGACCCAAGCAGAGGGTCTCTCGGAAACAGCCTCTCTACCTGCACAAGGTAGGGGTAAGGTCTGTGTACACACTACCCTCCTCAGACCCCACTTGTGGGAATATATTCGGTATGTTATTGTTGTTGTTGTTGTTGCACAACATAAATTACAAGATGGTTAATAGACCGACTGTTCGTTTGATCTCTTGGGCAATTTGCCTAAATCCTTGTTATCTGAAAGTAGTTTGAATATCTCAGTAACTAGAGTTTACTACATTGTCCTTTGTTATGTTTGGGGAAGGCAGACTGTTGAATAGCATTTCTGATCCTGCTGCTCACCTGGATAAGAGTTTATTACTTGCATAAAGTATGGAGTTGTGTCGGAGCTTGCGCTTGCAATCTCCTGAAGGCAGAAGTTTCTCCAATATTTGATCTCATCCTATGAGTCATAAAGTAGGTTTCTGCAAAAGGAAATGATGGAGCAAATGAATGTCTAATAGGCTTTTTTTTTTTTGGACATGATGCCTTTTTTCATTTGGTTACATCTGTGTAATGAAGTTAATTGATCTTGGACCATTGAATTACAACAATCTTCACGTTCTTTTACTTTTTAGTTATCACCTTATTTTTGCATGAGAAGTGATGGTATTTACTGTTGTGGTAGTGATAATATTCCACAAAGAGGAATCTTTAATATCTTCTGTATTATACATGTGACAGAGAGAAGTGGATACCCGCAATTTTATGCAAACTGCCCCTTGGTTGGGCTTGATTCCTGGTGCTGACGGGCAAATATTGCACTCTCAAGATGGGGGAGATAGCCCTATGGTCACTCTGTTTAAATCAGCAACTACTGCCACCACGTCCAACCATAACTGTATAAATCCATCATCATTTCACACTATATCAAGACAAGCAGAAGCTGCTGGTATGTACCTTTTCTGTATCCAGCCTTTTAATGAGCTTGTCGATATAATCATTTAAGACATGTTAAACAACTCATTATGGCATCTAAAGTCTGATATCATAGAATTCAGTCATGGTTCAAGTCTCTCTGGCACATTCCCCATTGGACTATGTCACTGTGATGCTTTAGTACCTTCATTCTTACAGTGTCCTCTTTTTCCTCTTGAAGAAGAGGAATTTAATCTTATGTGCAGGAAAGCCCTATTACATAATTATATTACGTGCCAGAATATTTGCAACTTTTTAAAAGGCTTATCAGACAATTGGGATCCAAAAGACGGTGTAAACTTGCTTATTAGATAATTGGACCAGGAAAGATATTGCCAACTTGCTATATCTTGTCTTTATTAGTTAGTATCTTTTTCGTTGCCATGCTTCACTAGTTATGAAGCCATTTGCTTTTAAGATGAAAGGAAAAAACTGGACAGGTTCCTGTGGCTAATAAGGGTCTCTACATATTATTGAGTTGTAAACTATATAGGGGCAAGATATACTCCCCTGTATCATATATTTTGTCACTTATTTTTTAAGCACATTTAGTGCGATTGGTGAGGAAGATGAGGGCTTGTATATGTGCGAAATTTTATGTGAATTTGGAAGGTCCCACCGCGAGCAATAAATAAATTATTAAAATTGCAGTTTAGGCTCATCTTCATGAATCATTTGAACTGAGTCCTTGCTCATGTATAGAGGGTAGTTATGAACTAGGGAAGCTAAGGTGGGAAGTTACTTCTGATTCTCTCTTGTTAAATACTCATAAAGATTCCTCCAATTTCGTCTCTCTTTCATGCTTTTGTGCAATTTCTATTTTCTTTTTCTCTGCAATTTTCCTTCTTGTAAGGAGGGTAGTGAACTACTGTGATTGTTACGTAACCTCAACCAGTAAACCCTGTTATTTGTTTGAGTTGTTCTATGTTGATAATCTTGTTTGCTTTATTCTTGTATCATGTAACTTAAGCATTTCCGCTTTCCATTTTGGTTTCAGATTTGTTGTATAAGGCCAATATTAACACTGGAAGTGTGCTGGAATATGCCCTTGCTTTTACAAGTGCCGCATTAGATAAATACTGCAGTAAATGGAGTGCAGCCCCAAAGACGGGATTTATTGATATTACCACTTCCAAGGACTTTTACCGGATTTTCAGCGGACTCCAGATTGTAAGATACAAAATGTCATTCGCTTCATTTGTTTTATAAAATTTCATTGCACTTTTAACTGCATATTTCAATGGTTTGAACATTAATGATGTCTTCAATGTTGCAAATTTGTTGGGCACACATTATATTTGTCTCTGGTTACAATTTTACCTGATTAATACATCAACAACTATCAGCTGGACTGTCATGGTTTATGCAGAATCCCTGCAGTTTACTACCTCTGTACCTTTTTCTGATTAAAAGAACTACCTCTATCTATTTCCTACTTTAGTCTATTAGAATGTTAAGTGTTTAGTGCTGGAGTAGAGTGTTAGAAGAGTTATGTTCTTATGTTAGCTATTGTCCCACACTGTAAAAATATCATGTGTTTTTATTCAACACTTATAAGTAGGTGTGCCTTGTGTTTTCATTAAATTAACAGGTCTTTAGTATGTCTCTTCCTTTCTCTTCTTTTTTTTTTTTTTTTCACATGGCATTGTAGCCTTTACAATCTTGGTTGAGACTCCCTTATTTATTTTTTTTGGTTGTTAAAAAAGTCACGGTAGGGGTAAGGTTATGTTGTTGGTGTTGATTGTTAACTACGTACACACTACCTGCCCAAACCCCACTATGTGGGATTACACTGGGTATATTGTTGTTGTTGATTGTTAAAAAGAGTATTTATTTCAGCAGTTGAGACTCAAATCGTTTATGCTTACCATCATGTGGCCATACACCTACCTGCCCCACCAATGTTTTCCTGATTTCTTTCTGCATTGTATTTGTCCCAGTGGCAATCGATGTTGCTCATCCTTCTGCCAGCCAGTTCCCCTCTCTGGTTCTTTGGGTCGCTCCTCTGACTTACCCCAGCAATCCTCTACTTTGCCTTTTTTCGGAATAACTTATATTCAAAGCAGCTTTTTCACACGTCACTCCTCTCTGTCCGGCTATTTAAATAGCTGTCACTTTTTGACGACTGCCTGACACCTTTTCACTGACCACCCGGCTCCTCTTTTCAGCAACCGTCCAGCGCCTCTCTTCGGGCTCACCCCAGCGCCTCCTTTTGGCTACCTCTCTGATGGCACCACACCTCTTCTAGCGAATCTTCTAGTGTCACCTTGCCTCTTTCCTGTGACTGTTCCAGCGTTACTGTGCCTCTTTTCACTGACTGTATCACTGCACCTATTTCCTATGACAGTTCCAACATCGCCATGCACTGTACCTCTCTGACAATGCCACACTTCTTTCTGGTGACCATTTTCGATTCATCTCCTGGATACTGCTCCAGCAATATATTTTCCAACGACCAGAGCTTTTCCAGCCGGATTTGGCAGGATTTTCCAGTATGTATTCTGACTATATCTACTTTTAACGTCTTCAACACAAAGAAATTCAAGTTGGTTTTTCCACTTTGAGTTTGAGGGGACGTGCTAGGATGTTGAGAGTTAAAGGAGTTATGTTCTTATATTTGATGTAGTCTAATTTTAAAAAATTATCATGTATGTTAACACCTATATATAGGTGTGCCTTTTCTTCACCAAATCATCAAGTCTTCATCTATCTCTTCCCTTATGTTCTTTTTTCACTTAATCTATCCCCAATTACTTCTTTCATGTAATGATGATTTATTCCCCTCTCCTTTCCAGGTTATCTCGATATGGTCGTTCACTTTCGTTAGGTGGAATGTTCTAATACAATTTAAATAATGGAAAAGGGCTAAAACTGCCCCTGGACTATTGGATTTGGTATAATAATACCCTCCGTCCACCTATTTTGCAAAATTTGCCCCCACCGTTTTCTTTTCGGCTCAAAACTACCCTTATGACTAGCCCTATCTTTTAAAAAAAAAACTATAATTAGTTATTACGTGTCATGTTTCTATTGGCCTAACTTAAACCCACCCCAAATTAAAATAAACCTACTCGTATCCTAAAACCAATAACCCGCCTGCCCCAATTGTAAATTGAATTCCGAATTGATTTCATGTCTGATGGAATCTGGAATATTTCGAATAAGATTCGCTGTTTGGGCATATAGAATACGAAGTTTTCCGATTCATCTGGCTGTGGTAGGCAATGGACTTGACTTAAAAAGATTTTGAGAGAATGGCCAATCGAGTCAATTCGGTAAGATTCGTTAAGAACCCAGGAACTGAACCATTAAGGAGATTGTTGGCAATACCGAGCTCTTGTAATCTGGGGAACCGGCCTAAACTCGTTGGAATATCAATGAAATTATTTGAAATTAACATCGAGTGAGGTCAGGTTATCAAATCTGGGTATAAACTGCACCGCTTACCAACGAAGTAATTTGAAAAATATTCAAGAAGTGTAGATTTGAACATAGAGACCAGGAGTCGGAGGAAATGGAGCCACCAAAACTGTTATCACCGATATTGAGTTTCTGCAAAGTCGAAATCCGGTAAAAGTCGGCCGGAAAATGATCGGATATTCCGAAATTGGTGAACTCGGTGAAGATAACTTTATGGGTTTTATGAGTCAAAGTTGCTGCTAATTTCTTGTTCTTGTCGTTGACTCTACCTCGCCTTGTTGACGCGATTTCTTCCAATTTGATTGCGGCAGAGATATTGAGTGGGAAAGTTTGATATCATGCTTGTATTGTGGTGAATTAAAGTGGCTAAAAATATGATACAAGAAATTATAACAATCCTTGAAAACTCATTTCGACACGTTACCATGTTTCTGTGTGTTGTCTAATAAGTGATCCAAACTTTTATTTTTCGTTTTTACTGTGGATGATGTCGTGAGATTTATTATCACCCTTTGTAAGAAAAGAATGTAGCAATCGTTGCCGGAAAAAATGGTGGAGTCGTCGGCTAACTCGGACGAGTACAAGAAGAAATTTGTGTTGGAAATTGTGAGAATGCACAGGAGAAAAATCTATTATTTAACAATGATACAATGAGCACTATATATAATACATATTTTATTCCTACTACATATGGGACTAGGACATATTCTACTCCTACTACATATGGGACTATGACTATTTACACATAACTATCTAACACTCCCCCTCAAGCCAGTAGATATAAATAATATGTACCGAGCTTGTTACATATATAACTAATACGAGGACCAGTGAGAGACTTGGTGAAAATATCTGCAAGCTGATCATTCGACATACAAGGCCAATAGACTCCCCTGAGCAACAAAACCATGTGGCTGTTGATAAACAAAAGTTTGCCGAAGGTCGCCGGAAAAATTTGAAAATAGTGAGACTAAGCCGAATTCCACACTACAAAATAGGTTCTAAAACACCACCAGAAAACATAAACTTTTCTGGAAATCACTGTTCACGCCGGAAAAAATAAAAATTGTCAGAATTTGATGTAATTTATATGGGGTAGGCTCGGAATCACAGGACGAGTAAGTTGTCATGACGAAGTAATGTCAAAAGGTGGCCGGAATGGCTCACACACGCCAGAAAAGTTACTGTAGCTCGCCGGAACCCTAGTTCTGGCGGCGCGTGAAGGCGCGTGACTTTCTGCCGAAGCGATTGACTGGGGTTTTGTCGCCTGACTTTTCCGAACAAGATGGTAGTGTTGGTTTTCTCACAACACTTACGATGAGGAGATAACGCAAGTCAATCTTGAGTAGTCAACCAGAAAGACGCACAGTGACTGAATTTGGTCGCACAAGGGTTTCGGATCTGATGGTGGTATTGTATATGCACAGTACCACTGTAGCAATGATGAACCCTGGGAACAAGACGAAGTTGCTGGAAAATTGCACAGCGAATCGCTGGAATGACACACAACGATAATTTTTCCACTGAAGCTCTAATACCATGTGAGAATGTAAGGGAGAAAAATCTATTATTTAACAATGATACAATGAGCACTATATATAATACATATTTTACTCCTACGTATGGGACTAGGACATATTCTACTCCTACTACATATGGGACTAGGACTATTTACATATAACTATCTAACAGAAATGTTTTGGAGAAAATTAAAAGCGGGTCAATTTTTGGGTTATGGGTGGGTTCAGTTAATTTGGCGTGGGTTTAAGTTAGGCCAATAGCAACATGACACGTAATAATTAATTATAGTTTTTTTAAAATAAAAGATAGGGCCGTTAGCCATAAGGGTAGTTTTGAGCCGAAAAAAAACGGTAGGGGCAAAGTTTGCAAAATAGATGGACGGAGGGTATTATTGTACCAAATTCAATAGTCCAGGGGTAGTTTTGGCCCTTTTCCGTTTAAATAACACAAAAAGTTGACTCCCTACTGTTACTATGGTAGACAGTAATCTTTTTTGTGTACAAATTACGCACTTGGTGCAGTTTAATGAAATCTCATCTTGCTTATCAAAAATTAAAAGAAATAAAAAGAAAAAAATAAAAATCCATTCCTATTAGTTTCTGACTTCCTGCTTTTGTAATGTATTCGCTCCCTGCATTTTTTCAGAAGCTGTAAAAACAATATGCTTTTCCAGGTAGTCCAATATTGGTTATCCTCTCTAAATTAGTCAAAATTACTACTTGTAGTCCATGATAGTTGTTTTTTACAAGTACTTGTAGTCCATGTTAATTTAGTCTATTTAGCCAAGATATGATCTCTTCTGCAAAGCCAAGGCCAACATGTTTCAGCATTGGTTTTAACATATGACAGGATAACCCAACTACATTCATCAGACATATTTTTCCAAATCTGCACTACTCAACTAAAGTAGATATAATACAGAGGGACCTATAGAGTAATACCGTCATTATACAAGAAGGCAGGACTTTATTATTTTCTTAAATTTGACAATAAAGCAAGATTTGTTAAAGGAAGACACCAATAAGAGAATATCATTACCTTTTCCAAAAAAACAAAGAAGAGGAGGAATTAGTTATCCTAGTGTAACTTTAAGTAGAACTCTCCAATCCCTTTGGAGTCGAGGGGGTGTCGTCGAGATGAATATTCCTCATGGGAAGCCTAAAAGGTTGTTCCCTAGAACCTTAGTGATTCATGGCCATGATATAACCTTGTTTATTAATCTGATAGTCAGAGAGTGGAAATATCTTTGGCGTCAGCTGTTGATTTGACGTTGTTGTCAACTGTAGGAATACTTGGAGGAATCTGTTCAGCTACAATCCAACACTTACGAAATGTTGGGCGACTCAGTTGCTTGGGGTGGATGTACAATAATCTACCTGCTTGGCCAACAATTGCATTTTGAACTGTTTGATTTTTCCCATCAAGTCCTCAATGTTGCCGAGGTGGAGTCTGTAGCAATATCGCCAACCCAGAAGAATCCTAATTTCCTCCAGGTATGATTTGCGAATTAACCAAACAAATAATGTTCTTTGCTATTTTGAACATGTGGAACTGCATCTGTAAGAATTAACACTATAATTATGTTCTCCACTTCATGATAACTTATGTTTCTTTCAACTAAAATTATTCGTAACTGTGTCAACTAAAGTTTTGTTGTGACAGCTTAGTTGGCGCATAATTATTCCAACCACTGCTCTCTCTCTCTCTCTCTCTCTCCCCCCCCTCCCCCCTATATATATAGGAGATTAATGACTGATTTAGTATAGGTACACCAACTTTTCATCTCATATAGTTCTGAGAAAGTGAAACATACAAACTGGGAGTTGTGTTTTTAGGTGACATGCTGAAAGCCTTATAAAAACAGGGTTTTGCTTCATGCTTTGCTGCTAATACCTTATCTTTACCAACCTGCTGGGATCTTGTCATGCTGCATTAGCAAAGAAAGATTAAGGCAAAGCACAGGGATATAGATATTACTCTAGAATCAAGTAATCAGGAACTAATAGAGCTTATTGACTACACTATTGTTTCTGTCATATACCTCAGAATCTCCTATATATGACTATGAAATAAAGCTTTCCCCCTCACCTTTCTTGTTGAATTGTGATCTCCTCATCTAAAAGTTTAAATTGTTAGGGAGGAACACTTTACTCATTTATTTAGGTCAGCAACATGGATTCTCATGTGTTGACCTGATTCTTTTTCTTGGGCCAAGCACGTAGAAATATTTTGAGTGATGTTTGGCGGCAAGACTTGAACTCGGGACATTTGTTTACTACTGTACCATGTCAAAAAATTTAAATGTCCAATTCAAAACCTTAAGGAAGTGGATTGAGTAGCCAAAGACTTTTATAATCCCACCTGGAAGCCCTTAAATAACTCATGATAAATTTATGACTCCACACCTGTTCGTATGTGTAAGCGGATTATGGGGTTCACACGTAAACTTTTATGCCAACTTAGGAGTGTGCCTTTTCGAACCCTTTATAGTTTTTATGACTCCTGTGATAACTATACAACTCAACATCATCTCGCACGTGTAACCTGAACTTTTGAGCGTGACAATGGGCTCATGAAAGATTGATGCAAATCCCGTGTTGAATTATGTGATTAGCTTATCTAACAACTTAAATTGTTCGATAAGGAACATTTTTATTTATTCATTTTAGGTCTGACTTGTTTCTTTTATTTTTGGGGCCAAACATGTAGAAATTCTTGCAAACCTAAGATAAAAATAAATGTGTTTCCTCTCTAACAATTTAAACTTTTAGATAAATTGTCACGCCCATCAGGTCCCGCGTTCAGGTCTCATGGTCACCATTATATAAAAAAGTTCACATAGTTGACCCTGAAAAGAGTTCAACCATCACATGAGGAGCATGTTTGCAAGCCCAAAATCAATTAAAAAAAGGGTCTCCGCTCTAACAGTTTAAGCTTTAAGATGACTACAACAACCACAATTCAATCCAAACCTAAGCTTTACATGGTACCGGTCACATATCCAAAAGAAATATTTATGTTGATTGATGTGGTAAGACTTGAACCTAGAATCTCTACGTGCTATGATATCATGTGAAAAAACTCTGACCATACAACCCAAAGCCTTAGGGTAATTGGTATAAGAGCCAAGATCTTTATAACCCTTTTAGAAGTCCTACACATCTCATGCGAAAGCACTATATAACTCAACAGTCCCAGGACCTTAGTTGTGATCTGACAATAACAATAACAATCATTATAGAAGGTTGTTAAACCTAACAAATGAGATTAAACAGAATCAAAGATCTTAAGAAAGCTATCACGTGTTTGTTAAGGGGTGCAGTTATGCTCCTGAAAGCTGTTTAGCTGGAAGATCCATCAAACAACAATAACAATGACAACAACTATGCTTCAACCCTAACCTAGTTGTGGCTTCTAAGATGAATTAGGGGTTTTCTGCAATTAGAACTTCTTTAACCTTACACTACATGTAAATCTCTAACCAAACTAAAAAGACTACTGACAATCGCCAAACCTAATGTAAGTTTATCAACAATGACCTAATCCCAACTAATTCATATTGCCTATTTTGACGACTCTCATCTCGTGATGTGTTAAGGTCTTAGAAGCCAAACATTCACTTTAATATAACATAACATTTTTGGTCTCACAACTATTTCATAGATTTCTCATTCACTTTGGTAGGTATGTTCACATAGCAATCCTATAATACTTATCTAGGTCGGCCATCTTATTCTAATGTTGTATTTTCGTTTTCTTCTATTATGTTTTTCTCTTGAAACTCTGAGAAATTTGAAATGTCTGCATTTAAGCATCCAACCTTGTTTGATACTATCACTTTACTTGATTCTTCTTGTAGGTATTAAACTTGTAATGTTTATTCTGTCTTACGTAAACACTTTTTCTAAAATCCGTGCTCCATAAAATGATTCTCCATAGTTCAAGCTTGTTGATTCCTTCACTAGTTTCGTCAATTAATACAATATCATTTGCAAATAGCTTGCACCATGGAATCCAATCTTAGAAGTTGACCATAAAACATAAATCAGATAATGAAATAAGGGCCTCGATTCTTTTTTACTTTCACTTTGTTTCTTTTCTCAAAAAAAAAAAAAAAAGAAAAAAAAAGAAAGAGGATTTCTCTTTCTCATCTCATTTCCACCTTAATATTATTCTAAAAGCTTACGACAATTTGATTCAGACATTAACATCATGGCATAATGGAATATAGTGAAGATGTATTAGTTGAAATCAAGCAAAGGTGCCAAAATTAATGATAAAACAAGATCAAAACTAACACAAAATGGAAACTAAAGCACCAAAAATTCATGTATGTTAGTCTTTCAGTATGCATAATCATAGTAGTGAAGAAAATGTGGCGATGATTTCAAAAGGAAAATGGAAAATGATGGAAAACAATATAGTAGCTATAAATAATAATCGAGGGAAAGGGTAATTGTGGATTTGAAAGTCGTAGGATTTAGCTAGCAAGAAGTTCTTTGTTCTATCGGCTTGATTTACGATTCACCATCTATAATTTCTGACATGATAACACCCCC
>AWOL01S0011140.1:201677-258975 GCA_000715115.1 Nicotiana otophora | reverse complement strand
GTCCTAAACCAAGGGAGAGCGATTAATTTTATTTGCAAGTGTTGGACTATGGATTGCCATTTCGTATCCTTTTCAATTCTCTTTATCACTATTGTTTACACTCATTTTGGTATGTAGAATATCATATATTTTCCATCTAATCCTTTCAGCCCTACATTGACCAATCTTACTTTCAATCTAAAGGGAATTGAAGGTTTGCTAGAAGCTATAAAGAAAGCTAGGAGGCTAAATAATCACGTATTTTCAATGTTGAAAGCCCGCTGCCCATTGGAAGATAAACAGGCTTGTGCGATCAAACAAAGTGGTGCACCATTGCATCGAGTAAAATTTGAGAATACTGTGTCTGCCTTTGAAACATTGCCACAGAAAGGTGCCTGAGATCTTGCTTCTATTTTCATTGCGGGTGCTGGCATGGTATGCCCGTGTTATTGTGTATGTAATATATGTATATTGCTGTACTTGTTGCTCTGACAATGAAGGATAGTACTTTATCAGTGATGGTAGAGATTCAGATGCTGTAAAACGAGTTCATCAAAATAGTTGCTGAGGCAGCAGAATGATATATTCAACTAGTTCAAATAATGATCCGATAAATAGGTAATGGAGAAAGAGCAGAGAGTACGCAAAGACTGCCAGATTCGCTAATCTGGCGCTTGCTTCTCTAAAACTCTTAAATCGGGGCAAAATGCAACCCAAAAAAAAAAAAGGAGTGAAATTTCCCAAGTGCATGAATGCATAAATGCCAATTTGTTTGAATTCATGAGGAAGGAGAACCTTTCTATTTAAGCAAAATGGCTAAATGCATGGACCTTTGTTTAAAGCCAGAATTTTAAGGAGAACCTGCGTTCGTTTTAGTCTTCAGAGTCTAAAAATCGTGTCAAAAGAACAGAATATTGTTTGCTCAACATCTCTTTGAGGTGCTGCGTTTAAAATAACAAAAAGTAACTAAAAGAGTTTCAGCTAAATGCGCCAATAATCGTTATTATTAACCCACAAATACAATCACAACTGTAATTTAATAACTCAAGAATGTGTTCCCTCTGGATTTTTTTTTATTTTTTATATTTTTTTTTAATAAAAAAAGTTGAAACTGTATTCATTCTTTAATCTTAGCCGGAGATATTCTTTGCCTTAGGGAGTTGGGAGAGTCTAGCCAAAAGGACCTTATCTGTGACAATCTTGGATGGATATATATGTGTGTTCGGTATGAAGGAAGTTATTTTTTAGAAAATGTTTTTCATAAGTCGTTGCCGTAGTGTTTGATTACCATAAAATATTTTCATCAAAATATTACCATAAAATTTGCAAAAGTAATTTTCTTTACAATTATCTTAACTTTTAATTTGATATTCTTGTTCCAACTAATTATTTATACATATATAATACTCATAAATTTCATCAAACACTATACTTCACTAATATTATTATAACTCTATAACATGCTACACCCACCCACATACGTACAAAAGACTACTGTTCAAAATTGGAGGGAGAAACCGACTTTCACCCGTGTTATAAATCACAACTCCTAAATCATTTTCTATGAATTGTTGCCCAAAAAAAGTATTTACATTTTTTATTTGTTCTTCTTCACGTAAACTGTCAATGTGAACGTTCCTAGTCTCATCGACCATTATATATCACCCATTCAAATTAACCTCTTCCATTTCCGTTCTCATAAGAACATTTTCCGTGAAAAGTATCTTTGACTAATGTCAGCCTTCTTTTCTTTTCCTTAGACAAAACTTAATTATTTCGGAGTTGTTTTGTTCAATCCTGGGTAGAAAAGTTATCCTATGGGATTATAAGTTTTATTCTAATTTAAATTTATACCTACAACTAAATGCTCGATAAAATTAATCCCAAATTCTATACTTGGATACCCCCAATTCCTGTAAGGCTGTAACCAAACGACCAAGAGGTTGTGAGTTCGAGTCACCCCAAGAGCAAGGTGGGGAGTTCTTGGAGGGAAGGATGCCGAGGGTCATTTGGAAACAGCCTCTCTACCCCAGGGTAGGGGTAAGGTCTGCGTACACACTACCCTCCCCAGACCCCACTAGTGAGATTATACTGGGTTGTTGTTGTTGTTGTTGTAACCAAACGACCGCTTAGGTACAAAAAAGCCTTTTTCTTGAGAAGGCAGAGCTGGCTAAAGCTGGAAAACAATAAATGCTTTATGGTACCTTTTGCATGATTGAAGGAAGCATTTCAGGTGGAAGCTTTAACTTGTTTTTTCTAACGTTTGGTCAAGAATCAACGCCTATTATTAAACTTGGATCAATAATATTGTTTAACAAAAATTGTAAATATCTTAAGACAAAATTTTCCAACTTGTAATACTATGTATTAATCTCTAAGTACCTAAACATTATGACATGTATTAAATCTGCTTTAACTTTTGCTGAAAATGTAAACTACTAGACCTTTGGAAAGATGGTAAAATCATATGTAGTCAAAGCAGTCTCCACGAGCACATGGGTCCTTCAGATCTCTAGTGATCCGCAACTACTTTCAGCATCCTTTGTGGACATCCTACATGTATTTCACTATGAGTGCCTGACTGGTTGAAAGAATTAAAGCTCCTAGGCGGAGCTAGTATTTCAAGTTTATTGAATTTAAGATTCTAATCGTTTTAAGTTACTGGTTCTTAATTAATAATTTATATATATTCAATAAAAAATTTAAGACAAATACAGAGTTCAAACCAAAACTACTAGGTTCGGCCGAACTCGTTGGCGGCACTCTAGCTCCGCCCCAGTTAAAGCTAATACTATTAGATGAGCTTTAACGCTTAGGCTTCCACTTTTCTTTGTTTTGTTTTTCTATCCGGTGTTTGATATTTGCTTTGAATTTCGACTAATCAGGATCATGTTTACAATCTATTAAAACGAAAAGTGCTTCCTATCAATATTTTATTATTTCTAAAGCTTGAATTTGAAAGCTTTGATCAAAGAGAGATTCTATCCATCCCGCTACAACCTTAAGTGGTAAACTTAGGCTCCACATTCAATAGTTAGAAGATGTAAAAATACCACGAATTCTGATTGATTGTTTTGAAGTGAATGGCTTTTGTCTATAATTAGAGTTCGGAGTGTATAAGATAAAATATGTTCATATTTTATGATCATATGAGAAAGCGACACGTGGAGTCGAAGACAGAAGACAGTCAGGACCGAAGGCAACAATCTCGTTTATTATCGGAGATAATGATATTCATAAAGGCGAAATAAATATCTGCCACCCGGTAGCATTCAATGAAGAATATTCTATAGCATTAAGTGCACGGTCCGTTACAGAGATTATGACATTCACTGCCTACCGTTACTCATTCTTCAATGGCCCTCATAATTGTCATTTAAGAGGGCTTGATCCTAGGACCTTGTTCCCTAGGTGCGACTATAAATAGTGAACTCTACCATCAATGTAGAGTACACGAATTTTCTGACAAGCATACACTATATTCTATCAAAAGCTCAATAATATTTTACTTCTTGCTTATTCATATTGTTATTACTGCCTCCGGAAGCTCTGTTCCCGGAACCAATATTTCTGTTATTTTATCCCAATTTTAAGGGTAAGTCTTACTTTTTTGTCTAATTTATTTATCATTTTAGGATTAAATCGATTCACTTATCTATAAACCACATATAAATTCAATTGTACTATTTTACGGGTAAATAATATAGTGCACACCGTGGGTCTTAGATAATTGTGTCATTGAATTGATTCCTGCATCTATTACTAACTTGTTTGATTCTTTGTTCTTAGCTAAAATCATTAAAAATGGCAGATAACGGTGTCAACATTGCACAAAACATTGAGGCCCAAGGAAATCAGCTTCAGCACGAAGATTCCATCAGCAATACCCTCAACGAGGAGGATCGAGGTTAACCCTGACAAAATTAAAGTCATCGAAGACATTCCGGACCAACTATCAAGCATAAAATAGGTTCAAAGGTTGACAGGGAGACTAACCGCTTTGAGCAGATTCATTTTCCGGTCTTCGAAAAAATGCCATCATTTTTTTGCACTCCTGAAAAAGAAGAATAACTTTGAATGGACCCCGGAATGTCAGTAGGATTTGAAGGATTTAAAAGGGTATTTGTCAAGTCCTCCATTACTATCAAAACCGGAGGAAGGCGAATAATTATTGATCTACTTAGCGGTCTCGGAGGTAGCGGTAAGTGCCGTTTTAGTACGTAAGGGCGAAGGTATACAATCTCCTATTTATTACGTTAGTAAAATTTTAACGGGAGCAAAATATTGCTACCCACATCTGGAAAAATTGGCCTTAGCTCTCGTTGTCGCCACTTGAAAACTAAGGCCTTATTTTCAATGACACTCGATAGTTGTGCCAACCACTTTTCCCATATGGAATATTCTTCATAAACTTGAACTCTCAGGTAACCTGGCCAAATGGGAAGTCGAAATGAGTGAATTCGACATAGAATAAAAACCTAGGACTGCGATTAAGTTACAAGTTTTGGCCGACTTCGTGGCCGATTTTAGTCCGGGACTGTTACCTTTGGCTATCAAAGAAGCAGTAATGGTGTCATAATCGACATCATGAGTTTGGACCTTGTTCACAGACGGAGCTTCCAATGTGAAAGGGTCCGGGCTCGATATAGTGTTAACCACGCCCTCGGGAGAAACTCTAAGGCAGTCCATAAGAACTGTTCCTCTGACTAACAATGAAGCAGAGAATGAAGCTTTGATTGCAGGGCTCGAACTGGCCCAGGGACTGGACTCTGAGGTCATAGAAATCAAATGTGACTCCCAATTGATAGTAAATTAGGTATACGGGATCTTCAAAGCCAAACAAGAACACATGCAACAATACGTAATGAAAGTCCGGACTATGCTCGCTCGGTTCAGGGAATGGTCAATTACACACATCCCGAGGGAAGAGAATGCAGAAGTAGATGCATTAACCAATTTTGGATCGTCCACGAAAATTAAGGGATCAGCCTCTGGTACGGTCATACAGCTTATGCATTCAGTATTGGACGTGGATAGCTATTACGAGGTAAACGCGAGCAATTTGGTGTGGGACTAGAGAAATGAGATCATTGACTACTCGAGCACCGAAAATTGCATGAAGATCCTAAGGCATCTAGGGCGTTGTGCACTAAAGCAACTCGATACAGCTTCAAGGGAGTTCAATTGTACAAAATATCTTTCCAAGGCCCGTTGGCCCGATGCTTGGGAACCTCCGAAGCTAACTATGTTATGCGAGAAGTCCACGAAGGGATCTGCGAAAATCACTCACGCGTGGATTCCTTAGTGTTAAAATTAATTAGGGCATGATACTACTTGCCCCTGATGGAAAAAGACGCCAAGGCTTATGTTAAAAAATGTGATAAATGTCAACGTTATGCATCGTTGGTGCATCAACCGGCAGAGCCACTTCACTCAATTTTGTCACCATAGTCGTTCATGAAGTGGGGGATGGATATAGTCAGGCCATTGCCCCCGGCCCCCGATAAGGTAAGATTCCTTTTTAGTTTAACTGACTATTTTTTTAAGTGGGTTGAAGCAGGTCCTTATGAGAAGATCGACAAATGCGAAGTGGTAGATTTCTTGTGGGAGAATATAATTTGCAGATTTGGGATACCAAAAGAGATAGTCTGCGACAACAGGCCACAATTTATAGGCGCAAAGGTCACAAAGTCCCCTAAAAACTTAAAAATCAAAAGAATCACATCACCACCATATCACCTAAGCTCAAACGGTCAAGAAGAATCAACAAACAAGGTGATTATCCAAAATCTCAAAAAGAGATTGGAAGAGGCCAAAGGCAAATGGCTCGAAGAGCTGCCAGGAGTACTATGGGCGTACCGGACAACGGCCGAATCAAGCACAGGGGAGACTCCTTTCTCTCTTGTGTACTGATCAGAAGCTCTAATCCCGATTGAAGTAAGAGAACCTACCCTACAATATTTTCGGTCGGACGAAGAAACAAATAATGAAGCAATATTGGTCAAATTAGAGCTGCTCGATGAATGCAAGGACTTGGAGCATATAAGGATGGCAACCCAAAAGTAGAGAATGAAAAGATATTACAATCGAAGATCCAACCTTCTTTATTTCAAAGTAGGAGACTTAGTTTTAAGGAAAGTAACTCACAACACCTGGGAGCTCAACGCGGGAAATCTAGGTCCAACATGGGAAGGCCCCTACCGGGTTTTAGCTGTCACTGGGAAGGGGTCATACGAGTTGGAAAATCAAGATGGAGAAAAGTTGCCAAGCAACTGGAATGTGGCATACCTCAAGAGATATTATTGCTGATGAGCCTCGCATATACTGAAAGTATGTGCTGCACTTTTTATCCCTTCGTCTAGTTTTTGTCCCAATTGGGTTTTTTCTGGCAAGATTTTTAACGAGACATCAACGGAAAGCATACTACGAAGGAAGCTTCAGCAGAAAAAATAAGATCTTTAAATGACAAGGCACACAAGCAAAAGGCCACTACGGAGCGGTTAGATAGTCTTTTGCTCGGTAACAAAGTTCCTACCGGGAAGTAAAGTTTGATGTCGAGCAAAGATTACCCGACCGTTCACAAGTGCAAGCCACTAGGGGATTGTTAGATAATCTTTGTCTCGATAACATAAATTCTTAAGGGGAATTGAAGTTTGCTATCGAACTGAAGATTATCTAGTAATTCACTAGTAGAATCCTCAAAGGTCCAAAACTTTCAGTGTTCAAATTCGCATTCTTCGCATTCGAACACTGGGGGGTAATGATATGAGAAATGGGCAACAATGACTGCCACCTAGACTAGAATATGAAACCCGGAAACAAAGTTTTATCATCGGGACCGGGGACTGCGTGACCAGCCCCATAGAAATAAGTTATACAATTTAGCCATAAGAAATGACAATTTATTTTTAGCACAACAAATGCTTATATACTTTTTAAAGTGGAAGGAATAAAGTAAAAGTCCTTTTATTTATATCTTGTTTCTTATCCTATCGATGAATTAATTTTATCATTTGAAAGTTAAATAAGTACTTCAAATGCTAGTGTCGTAATGAATAGGAGACGTCCACTTCAAGAGCACCGTAAACATAAGAGGGCCCTCTCTTATGAAACCATCACGTTAAAGGGTTGATTTCGGAAGAAATTATGCCCGAAATCCAAATGCTTTCAGGGGAAAATACACCCAAATCCTTGTGCGAATTCGTCGCAAAGAGTAAAACTTGCTCAAATACTTAAACGAAAAGTACGCAAAGAGAAAAAACTTGCATGATACTTAAACAAATAGATGTTTCTATTCATAATAAACGTGCCGAACAACACAAGTACAAAGATATGAGAAAGAAAAGAAAGCAAAAACTAAGTTGTTGCATCTCTGGGACCCAGAGGAAGAGAAGTATTTCCGCCCCTAGAGGAAGAGAAGCATCTGCGCCCCCAGGAGAAGTGGGTAGATCCATTACCGGTTCAACATCTTGGCCTTCACCATTTTGGGTTTCAATATCATCACCTTCCGGTTCTTCTTCAGTTACCGAAAACTCAGAACCTAAACCAGAAGAGTTGGTAGCATCAGGCCGGATCGGGAGACCCCTTCAGGCAGTTGACTCCAGCTCGCGGGCCTTAGCGATTTCGGCATCAAAGTCAATTATACCCGCTTTGGTCTCTTCCAAGGTTTTTGTCCTCATGCTATACATGGAATATGTTTTTTCAATAATGAGGGAAGCCGCTCGTCACTGAAGTTCTTCTTTAAGTCGGTCAACCTCGGCAGAAAGATTATCTCGCGCAGATCTAGTGGCACGGAGGCTGACATCAAGGTCGCAGACAGTAGAGCTGAAAACTCTATTGTGCTATATGGTCCTCTTATGATTCTCCTCCAACCAGACATATTTCTCCTCGGCAATAGTAACTTTTCCAGTTTTGGAGTTTAAGGCTGCCTCCAAATTACTCAATCTTTCAGCAAAGGCAGCCTCACGATCAGATGCAGCAAGAACAACATTTTGGTCATCAACCCATTTGACCTAGCTTCTTCAAATTGTTCCCTTAACGGGGCGACCTCCTGTCTAAGGGACACTACTTCTTGCTCGCTTTGCTGCAACCGAGCCTCCAACTCAACGGCCTCAGCAGCTCGTGCTTCCAATTCTGAGAGGCGAGTAGCAGTTTGGTCTCGCTTGGCTAAAAGTTGATCCCGCTCGAAAGTAAGTTCCTCCTTATCACGAATCAGCCTTTGAAGGCCCTCAAAAGCAAGGAAGTTGGCCTGAAAAACAAAAATGCAAATTCAGAACCTAGTCATATCAAAGATAGTAGAAAACACAAAGGAAACAAAGATTATACCGCCGCAACGTTGTGCATGGCATTGTTCAACAAATACTCTCCCGAGAAAGTTTGTAGTTTATCCCTATCTCTTTTCTGAAGCCAAAGGCTTCAGATAGTTAGCAAGTTCTACCGGCTAGGATAACAGATGGCACCCAGTAGAAACCAAGAAGATGACACTCCCCTTCTTTAGGGATCTTTGGATGGGACATCATAATTTTGTCCCAAACTCCCATGAACTGGGGACTGGGGAAGAGGGGCATCCTCCTCTCGGGCAACTACGCTCGGTGGAGATGATGTAGTAGTTGTTGGTGGCGAAGGTAGAGTTGGTAAAGAAGGAGATGAAATTGATGGCGTTGTAGGTTGAGAAGCAGTTGTGTCAATCACAATGCTAGTTGTTGGTTACTCATCAATCGAGGACGGGAGAGACCCGGTACCCAACCTCATGGTACCGGGAACAACGATTGGGACTCAGAAACGAGAATTGGCATCTTTCACTACATTATACTCCCCCTAGAGTGTTGAGGTGCCATCCTCGGTTGGCGTAACTAGCTCAACAGATTGAGCATTATGTTGAGCTGATGAAGGTCGTCATCTTCTATATAGAAAACCTCCCTCATCACTGGCTCCTCCATCATCGTCAATCACCATAGTGTCTAGCCAGCTCGGGCGTGACACTCATCACCACAACATCTGAAGACGGCTCGGGCGCGACACTCTTGGCTTTTTTTATTCTTTTCCCCGACCGCGGAGGAATGTCTCCTTTTTGGTTGCTTGTTCTCCGGTCGGGAAATCCGAGAAGAAGTACTTGCACCGAATGCAGTACCGACTACACGCGTTCGATCAAAGGCCTCCTACAACAGACTCGCCGCATCTGAAGGATTAGCCAAAACGTCCTCCTCGGGGATAACAACTGAGTCCTGGGGTAGACCTGAATTCAACAAGAGAAAAAGGTTAATCAGCTTTCTTACACGAAAGGAAAAAACAAGATGAGTTCAACCTACCATGATTTTTGGCCTTCCACCCATATTTAAGGGCTAGTTCTTTCCACGTGCAGGTCTCGGGCATAGTGACATCCAAAATCTTTTGGACCCATTGGTCCAAGCCTTCGACCCTTGGTGGAGTCCACCTAGTTGCTGAAATAAGTGAAAGAAGAGGGATTAGTCACAGCATGAGGTGATCTTTAACTAGAAGAAAAAACAAACGATGAACTTACGAGTACGGTTCCACAATTCCGGAAAGGATGGAGTCGTGGACGGAATGATGTCCCTGGTGGCAACTGCAACGAACCGTTCCATCCACCCACGGTCATTGTCATCATCCATGGTGGTTAGCAGAGCATGGTGGCCACATTTGCTGAAATTTATCATTTCCCCGCGAAAAATCTTGGGGGAATAAAAGTTCATTAATCGAGCCAGGATTAGCTCCTCTCTCGTTTTCTGGAATAGACGCCGAAGACAAGCAATTGTCGTCCACACAGAAAGATTTACTTGTGCCAGGCATACGTAGTAACAGATTCAAAACTCCACAATAACAGAGTTAAGATCCCCGCTCAAAATTACGTAAAACTCTTCTTGGGTTGGGTTATCCGCTCCACTAGATCAGGAGCGATGATGTTTAAATCATTGCAATGGTAGTCTTCATTTACAACAGGAATGCTGAAAAGACGGATAGAAGAAGGATACACGCCAATAACCCACGTGCGAGGATTAGCGAAAAGGTACTTCTCTTCAAATTCCTTAGTCGTGACAAGGCTCTTTAGAATTATGGTGCTCACCGTAGGAGGAGCAGCTTCATCAGCTTTACCTTTGTTCTTTACTGGGGTTTCTGGAAGAAGAGGCCACTGTTATCAGAAGAGAGAAAAGGATTTTTTCTGAAGAAGAAGATTATAGAAAGTTGAAGACAAGTTCGAGTTGAGTAAAGAGAGTTTGAGAAAGTTTGGAAAGTTATGAAGTGTAAATAGAAATGTTTGATGCGTATAAGTAAAGGAATAGACAGCTAAAATCGTGGCCATAATTATCTCGATAACTAGCAAAAATAGTATTGAATCATGGGATGATGCGTGTTCGGGGCATTAAATGCGGAGAGAAGTGCGTCTAATCAACCGTCAGAAACTTTACAGATGGGGTGAGAGAATTTTCCACCAAAAAAGATATGTCTACCAACTTTCCGGTGACACAAAGTTAAGCCACCGGAAAGCAGGGGGCTATCTGTATCGGGTTAAATATGTTATTTTACGATCATATGAGAAAGCGACACGTGGAGCTGAAGACAAAAGACAGTCAGGACCGAAGACAACGATCTCGTTTATAATCAGAGAAAATGATATTCATAAAGGCGAAGTAAATGTCTGCCACCCGGTAGCATTCAATGAAGAATATTTTATAGCATTAAGTGCACAGTCCGTTACAGAGAATATGTCATTCACTGCCTACCGTTACACATTCTTCAATGGCCCTCATAATTGTCATTTAAGAGGGGCTTGATCCTAAGACCTTGTTCCCTAGGTGCAATTATAAATAGTGAGCTCTATCATCATTGTAGAGGGCACGAGTTTTCTGACAAGCATATACTATATTCTATCAAAAGCTCAATAATATTTTACTTTCTTGCTTATTTATATTTTATTACCGCCTCTGGAAGCTCTGTTCCCAGAACCAAGATTTCTGTTATTTTATCCCAATTTTAAGGCTAAGTCTTACTTTTTTGTTTAATTTATTTATCGTTTTAGGATCAAATCGATTTGTTTGTCTATAAACCACGTATAAGAGTATACATTTATAAAATCTGCGACGTAATCTGTCAACATGCAGAAAAGCCAAGAGTTGTCTAGGGATTATACGGCCGTAGGAAGATATCAATAAGACGGGTCAAGGACAGGCAAAGAACCAGGGGTGTGTTTTCTTGTAATATAGGACATTATTTGCTCCATATTTCAATAAAGTAAAAAAAGCGAATGAAGTTATCAAAACAAGAAGAAAAAAAAAAAAGAAGAAAGTTCATAAGGAGAAAGAACAAAATTAAGAAGTTACTTTGACAAAAACTTAAAAGGAAAGTCGACATTCTTCGAGGGGAAACACAATTTTCATTATCCCATTAGAAATATCGGACCCTAAAATTTAGCCAGAATATGAAGTAAAAGATTGGGAGAAATTATAAGATTTATAAAAAAGAAAATACTTAGACATTTTGTTGAAAAGTAGGCAAGAACAACAAATGTGATTTCTCTTCAATAATAAGAGAGAGAACAATAAATGTGAGACACATCCACGAGTTGTGCTACCACAAAGTTATTACATTTCACCTAACTTCTATTACTTCCTTTCTTTCTATATTACTTCCTCCGGTCCATAATAAGTGGCCAATTCATTTTGGGCACACTCATTAAAGAAATACAATATTCTAGATAAAAATAGTTAGTGTGATTAAATTACCCTTAATAAAATATTCCAGCATAATTAATGTGACGAGTAAAATACTTTTTAGAGATACGTACATAATAGTAATTTTGAAAAAATACATTAAATTTTTTCTTAATTATATAAATAGACACTTATTTTAGACCAAAATAAAAATAAAATTAGTCACTTATTATGAACCGAAGAGAATATCTATCTATATAATATTACAAAGCGGGGACTAAGAAACGGTGATGTGGCACTCTCCTTGAGCAGAATTCATATCATTATGTTTTACAATTTTTTGATTTTTTGCCCCTATTTCTCTATTTAAGTGCCGTTTAAAATTAAAAGATCGACCAACGGTTAAGTACCGAAACAGCACAACCTTTAAAGACACATTTAATTAATTAGTTTCTTCTTTAAATAATATAATCATGAAGAGAGAATGACAACAGAATTCTAACTTCCATTGACTCCATGCACCCATAACCTAGCGTTTCAAGTAATTCATAACTTTTTCTCTAGCGTTTCTTTCTTCAACCACATGCGGGTTTTCCCCTGTTGTTTTCAAAAGTTACCTTCATTACATAATCTTCCTTATTTCTCCCATTTCTATTCATACCACCGACTCAATGTGCTAATGTTCTACTATTCTGTACGGCCAACAATAATCTTTTAAAATTCGTCTGCCCATAAACTTATACTTATTGATTAAGGATTATCCACTTACAACGGAATTGTCGAGAAAATATATTCAACGAGGTGCAGGATTGCATCATTGTAAAATTGTTAATGGTGATAAGAATGATGCAGGGGAAGATATAGATCCATACGGAAGATTGTCTGATAATGAACAAACTTTAGTTTATACAATTAAAGAAAAATTTGTGTGTACGGTCAGAACCGATGAGTCAGTCATACAGACTGATCGAGACGGCAATACTTCGATCGAAAGGTATCTACGTAAGGTCAGGTCGAGGTCCGAAGAAAGGGGCTTCAGGATTCGAGCTCCAAGTCCGATCAAGGATCAGTTCGGTATTATTATCGGGCCCATGACCAAATCGAACTACGAGGCAAAAGGTTGTCGGAGATATACAGGCCGACCAACACCCACCCCAAATATCAAGACTCCGAGTCAGGATCGAGCTCGAGTCAAGGCCAATGGCTCGACCCGATATCGAGTTCGAGTCAGTATCGAAGCTCACAGACAAGGCCGTTACATCCGCACTAAGGGAGAGAATGCTCGCGGGAAGTAGGGAAAACAGAATACACCATGGGCTCTCCACTACGTATTTTTTATTGTTGTATATAAAGTAGGATCCCTCTACTATAAAGGAGGATGGATTGTAAGCAGAGGGAGATTGGAACAAAAGATTTCTTCTCATATTGATAGATATCCTCTTGCGTCGTTTATTTCCCTTTATCTTATGCGTTTTTCTTCTCACTATTCACATTCCCATAGTCAAGAATATACATATTTCTATTTCTCTATACGATTTGTATCAAATTATATCACATATCCTTAGAACCATACACAAATTTAACTCTATCCAATTTTTCGGGTAAACACTTGTAACTCAACTACAAATATAATTTAAGGAGTAATTTTTTCTCAGGAGTTTCTTCAAATCAAGCAGATATGAATATTACACATTTCAAGCTCTGAAGGTGAGTTTCTTTTTCTTAAAAAATAATATCTATATAATATTATAAAGTAGTCGTGTTATGTGTTACGATTTAGATACTTTCTAGATTGAATTTTTTGCTAGAAAACTAATTTTGGAAAGCAAGGAAATGTTTGTTTTGGTTATAGTGCTGATAATAGTATAACTACTGGTGTACTGTATCAATGATTGAACCTTTATCCAATGACGAATGTGATTATTTTTATCATTTATGATTCCTCTAGCGTTGAGTCTGTCTTTTGAGCAAGTACTCCAACTTGAGTCCTTGATTGTTATCTATTTGATTTTGGTTCTTTCTCTTCCCTATTTAACGTACTTTGACAATAGCTGCTAAAAGTAAATTGAATGAGATAAATAAAAGAAGAGCAATTGCGGGAAACGATCGAGAGAATGAACAAAAAACGAAATGAATGTGCTAGATGAACGAGTAATAATAGGAAAGAAGAGAAAAAGGAAAAGAAAAAATTAATAACATAAAAAAAGTAATTCCAGAAAACATCAGTATGCTTGCTATCATAGACGAAGTATGATAATATGCTAGAATTACATGTAACTGGATATGTTTTACCACTACTTTGGTGTGTTTTTAGGTGTTTTGAATGTTGAAAGATGAACAATCGAGCTTAATTGTTGAGGTTTGTTATGTAGGAAGTCAAGAGTGAAGAATAAAGGTGATTTGAGAAAAAATGAAGCTAAAAGGCAATTTTTGAAGAAAAGAAAAATCGGACCAGGCAGTGAAGTAACTTTGAAAAGCACAGGGAAAGCACAGAAAAATCTGGAAAACACAACCAGGCCATGTGCGAAACACAGCTATAGCACAAGGGCAAATTTGTCTGCATTTTATCTTGAAGGGCAACTTAGTCAATTGGCTTAGGGACGTGATATAAAAGTTTTCAATCCTAATTGCAGCCACACACTTGACCTAAGAAGGCAAGAAATACCATTGTTGAAGCAAAGTTGAGCTCGAAAGATCCTCAAGTTCATTCAAGAAGACGAATCAAAGAGTTTCTCTCTACTTTTCTATCTTTATTTCTATGAATATTGGTTTGATAATGGTTTATATATTTTTGAGTAGTGTTATGAGTAGCTAAACTCTTTAATCTAAGGTTTGATGGAACCTATTGGAAGATGATTTTCTACTGCGTTTAATATAGATTTGCCTTTGAATTTTCTCTACTTGTTCAACTATATTTTCATTGTTTTAATTGAAGAGCTCTCAATTTACTGTGCCTATTTAGTGTGTATATTGCTCGAGAGAGAGTACACATTTAGGTAGTTGTTAAACAATACCACTCCTAACGTAGTTGAGAGATTGATGCGGAGGGTTTAAAGGCGGGATTAGAGATAACGAAGCCTTGGTGCGATCGTAGTGAGCAGTAAATTAGTGTCAGCTAGCGTAGTTCGAGAGAATACGTCTAGTAAATTATCGTAGTTTCTCGAGATAGAGCTACGACAATCAAAGTACTCATGATTGGTAGAGAATAGTTAGGCAAATTTATAGAAAATATAGCGGGAAAGATGACAATAGGGGAAATCATAACCTTAGACTCTTCCAAATCTTGTCTACAATATTTGCTTTGCTCATTATAAATTACTGTATTTTTAATTACTTTGATTTAGTTAGTAAACTCTCAAATGGTTATATAATATTTCTAAAGGTTGATTACTTGAATTCGTGTAAAACTATTGGTTGTAATTAACACGTTATTTCCATATGGGATTTGACTCTGGACTTGTAAATCGGATTATATTTGCAACGACCGCTTAGTCCTCTTAGGAGGCATAGTTGGGCGTATTTTAGCGCCGTTGCTGGGGAAAGCAACAGTGTTACTAATTACATCTATAAGAATTGTTAGGATTCTTAGTATAGTTAATTTTCTTCATTTTTATTCATTACATTGAAATTTTAACGTTTGTGGTCTTGTGTATTATAGGTGTATGCCTAGAAACTCTTCAAGAACTGGTGAATTGTTTGAAGCATTACCGGATCCTGAAAAATTTTTCAAGGCATTAAATCGTGCAAACAAGAAGGACAAAGAACAACATCACCCAAGAGAACAAATTGAACCGGACATGAGTGATGCTTTGGATAATCAAAACAATCGAAACAATGTGAATGACCAGAACAATCAGGGTATGGCACCTCTTGTGCCAAAAGCAGCTTTGTATGATTGGGCACAACCTACCGCTGAAAATTTAGCAACAGCAATTGCAGTCCCTCAGATAAAAGCGGAGTCATTTCAAATCACAAAGAACATGCTACATCTACTGCAGAACAAAGGACTGTTCTCCGGATCTTACATTGAAGATCCACAACAGCATCTGAAAACATTTTTATCGATTTGCGTCACGCAAAGACAACCAAATGTGACACCGGAAGCAATAAGACCGTTGTTGTTTCCATTCTCAGTGACAGGAGAAGCCCAAACATGGCTTAATTCGCTCCCCATAAATTCCATCACAACTTGGAAGGAATTAGTCAAGTAGTTTTTGAATAAGTTCTACCCACCCAATAAGACTGCCAAGCAGGTTGATGAGATATTAAACTTCAGTCAGAAACCAGCCGAAACATTACAAGAAATGTGGGAGAGATTCAAAGGTATGCTGGTTAAGTGTCCACATCATTGCATTCCAGATCAGATGTTGAGACAACGGTTTTACATGGGATTGACGGACAACTTGAAGGCCAATGTTGATGCTTCAGCAGGTGGAGCATTTTTAAGCAAATCATTTAGAGACTGTAGGGTCCTGCTAGATAAAATGGCTCAAAACTCAGGATGGATGACAAGAGACTCCACAATCACCCCTATAGTTCACTCAGTAGCATTGGACCCGAACAATTCCATAGCCGAAAATATGGCCACTCTGATGACGCAAATGAGTATCCTTACCAAGAAGATTGATGAATCAGGCCAGAAGCAGGTACACATAAATGACACGACTAATGGGGGATTATGTACACCATGCATTAACCAACCATACGTGTGTTCGTGGAGTGGTGAAAGTGAGAACCAGAACTATCAATAGAACATGAACTATGTGAGCAACTACGGAGGTCAGAGACAAGGTGGTCAGAATTGGGGGCAGCAAAATTAGCAGTATAGACCAGCACAACAACAGTACAATAACACCAACAATCCTGGAGCTATGCGACCACAGGGTCAAGTAGTACCTTACGAAAGGCAACAAGGATACAACCAGTAAAATCAGCAGCTAACTTATCAACAACCTCAACAACAGCTAATAGTGGGGCAGAATGATGGGTTATCTGAAATTAAAGGAATGTTGCAACAACTCATTGGGGCCAGCGAGAAAATGGCAGAAAAGGTCCACCAAATGCAAGAAAAGGTAGTGTCACATGACTCAGCTATCAAGAGCATTGAGATTCAACTAGGGCAATTATCCATGGACCTTAACAATCGTCCTCAAGGGACGTTACCTGCGGACACACATGTCAATCCGAAAGAGCAGGGCCTGAAGCCTCTTATGGCGGTGAGCTTGAGAAATGGTAGAAATCTTGATTTAGAGCAAGAAATTGCTTGTGAGAGCCAGTTAATTGAAACACTTGTGTCAGTGTCAATTGAGTTAGATGAGTCAACTGGGCTAGCAGAAGTAAGAGTGCAACCAGCCCAAGAGGAAATAAACAAGGAAAATTTTGTTGTGGATGAGACTGAGAAAGTGCAAGAGAAGGTTTTAGAAAAAGTTCCTGAGCAGGATCTAACTCAAGCTACAGGAAAGAAGTGACCTCCAACACCCTTCCCGCAGAGGTTGGCCAAATATCAGAAGGATGAGCAGTATAAAAAATTCATGGAAATGCTGAAGCAAATTCAGGTAAACATTCCTCTAATCGATGCTTTGAGGGAGATGCCTGGTTATGCAAAAATGATGAAAGACTTGATGTCTCGTAAGTTCGACTTCCAAGACTTGGCAACTATCACATTGACACAGACTTATAGTGTTGTTATGTCAAGACCTATAGCTAAGAAGTTATCCGACCTTGGAAGCTTCATAATTCCATGCACCATAGGTAGCTATGCATTTGCCAAAGCATTGCGTGATTTGGGAGCAAGTATAAATCTGATGCCATTATCTATCTATAAAAAGTTAGGCATTGGAAGAGCAAGGCCCACATCCATGTTACTGTAACTAGCTGACCGAACGGTGAAAAGGCCGTCGAGTATACTTGACGATGTACTTGTGTAAGTTGGAAAATTCGTGTTTCTAACATATTTTGTCATTCTGGACTGCGAGGTTGATGAGGAGATTCCCATAATTTTGGGAAGGCCGTTCTTGTCCACAGGGAGAGCTCTGATTGATTGTGAAATGGGAGAGCTGAAGATGAGGCTGAATAATAAAGAAATAACATTTAATGTACAAAAGTCTATGCGGAGACCCAGTGAGTTTGCAAATTGCTCTTTGTTAGACATGGTGGATGTAATCATGGAGGAAGATGATGAGGCACTTAATGCAAAAGACCCTCTAACAACCCGCCTTATGAAATTAGAAGAAGTAAATGGTGAGGACTTGGTGGAATGGGTGTTGGCTCTTCAAGGGCAAGGGTACTGGAAAAGAGAGCTCGAATTCGAGCCTTTACACTCTGAAGAAAGAAAGTACCCTCCAGCCAAGCCATCGATTGAAGCACCACCACAATTTGAGCTGAAACCGCTACCATCTCACCTCAGGTATGCTTTCTTGGGACCTAATTCGACTTTACATATTATTATCTTATCTGGTTTGTTAGATGTGTAGGTAGAAAAACTTTTGCAGATGTTGAAAGAGTACAAGAATGCAATTGGTTAGATCATTGCAGACAATAAGGGTATCAGCCCGCCCTTCTGTATGCATAAAATTCTATTGAAAGATGGGCACAAACCCTCCAGAGAACATCAAAGAAGGGTGAACCCTAACATGAAGGAAATAGTAAAGAAGGAAGTGATTAAGTGGTTAGATGCAGGAATTATTTTTCCCATCTCAGATAGCAACTAGGTTAGCCCAGTTCAGTGTGTGCCAAAGAAAGCTGGGTTGATTGTTGTACAAAATGATAACAATGAATTAATCTCCACATGAATAGTTACGGGATGGCGAATTTGCATGGACTACAGAAGATTGAACAAGGCCACCCGAAAAGATCAATTCCCTTTGCCGTTCATTGATCAGATGCTAGATAGCTTGGCTGGGAGGTCCCATTGTTTATTCTTGGATGGATACTCTGGGTACAATCAGATATTAGTTGCCCTAGAGGATAGAGAGAAAATATCATTCACTTGTCCATATGACAATTACGCTTTTCGGAGAATGTCGTTTTGGCCTATGCAATGCACCGGCCACATTCCAAAGGTGCATGATGGTCATCTTCACAGATATGGTAGAGGACATAGTGGAGGTTTTCTTGGATGATTTCTCAGTGGTGGAAAACACTTTTGATGATTGCCTTAGAAATCTGAAAAGAGTACTGTAGAGATGTCTGGATACTAATCTGGTGCTAAACTGGGAAAATGCCATTTTATGGTACACGAAAGTATAGACTTGGGACACCTAGTGTCTAGTAAGGGCATTGAAGTGGACCGTGCCAAGATTGATATAATAGAGAAGTTTCCACCACCCACTTCCGTCAAGGCAATAAGAAGTTTCCTTGGTGTACCGACCCGACTGGTCGTTTTGAGCATTTACGCTCCTTTCAACTATTTAAAGTTTGAATAACTTTCTACGAGGTATTATCACTTGTGGAAATTGTCGGTTTTGATTTTAAGGTATTTCAGAGTTAGCTAGGAAGAATAAATTTCATGTTGGAAGCTTAAGTTGAAATAGTTGACCGGATATGGACTTATGTGTAAACGACTTCATATTTGAATTTTGATGATTTCAATAGCTCTGTATGGTGATTTTGGATTTAGAAGTGTGTTCGAAAAATTATTTGGAAGCTCGTAGCTAAATTAAGCCTGAAATGGCTAAAATAGAAAGTTAAGTTTGGAAGTTTGACCGGAGAGTTGACTTTTTGATATCGGGCCGGAATCCGATTCTGAAAATTTGAATACCTCCATTATGTCATTGATGACTTGTGTGTAAAATTTGAGGTCAATCGGACTTGATTTGATGTGTTTCGGCACAAGATATAGAATTTAAAAGTTCAAAGTTCATAGATTTTCATTTGAGGTGCGATTCGACATGTTGATGTTGTTTGATGTGATTTAAGGCCTCGAGTAGGTCCTTGTTATATTATGGAACTTGTTGGTATATTTGAACTGGATCCCGAGTAGCTCGGGTGAGTTTCGGGGTGAGTTTTGAGCGAGTACGGGATTTTCGGCACTCTAATGTTGTTCTGGGGGTCTTTGGAAGTGCGGACAGCACATTTTGGGAGTGCTGAGGAAAAAGGAAAGTGCAGACCTTAGGGGAATTATGCGAACCGCACAATTTTGTGTGCGACCGCACTCACGAACTCTCAGATTCGCTGGTCCGACTTCGGAAGCTTATAACGTTTGATCTACAAGGGATTTTTAGATCATTCAAAAACGAAAGTTGTATTCCTTCGTGTCTAGTTTCCAGAAAGGTAAAGATGTCATCATCTGGACATATGTAGAGAAAGTTATGGCCAAAATACTAAAGTCTGGCAGTACAGTCACCAAGGAGCTCGGATGTGCGACCGCACTTGGAATTATGCGGTCCGCACATGGTGAGTTCAGAGAATGTACTATATAACCGAGGCTTAGGTTATTATTTTATTTTTAGACCTTGGGAGCTCGGTTTGAGACGATATTTCGTGGGTGTTTCAAGAAATTCATCGGAGTAAGTGATTCTAACTCAGATTTGGTTAACATACATTAATATATCGTTGTTTTCATCATGTAATCAGTATTTTGAGATGGAAATTTGGGAAAAATTATAGAAATTTCCTAAAATAAATTTTTGGGATTTGAATAGCGATTCGGAGTCGGATTTGAGTGAAATTAGTATGGTTAAACTCGTAATTGAATGGGTTGTTGGATTTTATGAGTTTCGCCGGATTTTGAGACGTGGCCCCCACAGACGATTTTTGGAGTGTACTTTCGGATTTTTATGAAAAATTAGTATTTTCTTATGGAATTAATTTCAATAAATTTTATTGACTGAATCAAATTAATTATGGCTAGATTCGAGGCATTTGGAGGCCAATTCACGAGGAAAGGGCATACCGAAGTAAAGAATTACACTGTTTGAGGTAAGTAACACTTCTAAACTTAGTTCTGAGGGTATGAATCCCCGAATTTGATATAATATAAATTGTTTGGAGGTGACACACACGATAGGTGACGAGCATGTGGACGTGCACCATATAAATTATGTCTTGAATAAATCTTGTGCAGTTGTAAGATTAATGAATCATGTTATTATCTGAATATTCTCCACGTGTTAGAGAAATTGAGCAGAGGCTCCTATTAAAGATCATGTTTAGGCTACATGACAATATTTTGGGACCCATGGGGTCGTGTTGCTGTTGAATTAATTATTCAAAAATATACATTTCACACTCAGTAATATTTGTCCGTCGTGAGGATATTTATCGGATTGAGTTGTGCGACGCAGCATGCCATAATGGCTATATACATTATTATTATATGGATCGGGAATGCCCGCCTGTAGCAGGCCTTATAGGCTTTACTATTTTATGGATCGGGGTTGCCCGCTGCAGCAGGCCTTATATGCTTTGTTATTATACGGATCGGGACTGCCCGCCTGCAGTAGGCCATATTGTCTTTGTATTATGCTTGGGCTGAAGGAGCCCCTCCGGAGTGTGTACACACCCCCAGTGAGCGTAGATGATTATGTATATTCGGGATGGATTTCCCAGGGCATGGACTTGCCTTAATTATTTGTATTGTAATGAGTTTTACCTGGACATGGATCTTGTATGTATTATTTATATTTGGGGATAAATTATCCCAGGACTGAATTGGCCTTATACGGTATTGGGTGACTGACTGTCAGTCGATGTGTATTTATATACGGGTTGTAACACCCATGGGTTGGATTAGCCATAAAAAATACCGAGTGACCTAATAATTTGTAATCAGTATTTACATGAGGTCTTTTTACTGAAATGTCATATTTTTCATATCATGCAGTATTGATCTATTTCACTTGTATTATGTTTAACTGTTAAATTTGAAAGCATGTTTATGTTTTGTACCATTATTTATACTGAACTGTACCTGCGAAGCTCATAATTGCTTTCAGTCCAGAGGTTAGTCTTATTACTTATTGAGTTAGTTATACTCATACTACACTCAGCACCTTGTGTGCAGATCCAGGTGCTCCCGGATACGACGACTGTTAGAATTCCGAGTTCTTTCCGTTGGAGACTATCAAGGTGGCTTCTCAAAGACCGCCGACTTGATTCCTCTCCTGTTTAATTATTGTATTGTTCTATATTTTCAGACAGTGATTTTTATCCGTCAGACTTTATATTCATATTAGATGCTCATGTACTTAGTGACACCGGGTTTTGAGAGTGTTATATTTGAAATTGTGAGTTTCTTCTGTTGAATTTAATTATTTTGTTATAAAACATAAAAGATATGGGAGTTTATTGAGATTGTCGACTTGCCTAGTATTGAGATAGGTGCCATCACGATAGGTGAGATTTTGGGTCGTGACACTTGGTCACGCCGATTTTTACAGGCGGTTCATAAAAGAGTTTTCCAAGATGCTAACCCTTTGTGTAAATTGCTTGAAAAAAATCACCCTTTTGTGTTTTCTGATGACTGGAGGGTAGTTTTCGAAGGATTGAAGAAGAGGCTAGTTTCTGCACATATCATAGTTGCACCCGACTGGGAGCAACCATTTGAGCTGATGTGTGATGCAAGTGATCATGCCGTGGGAGCAGTACTTGGATAGAGAAAAGATAAAATCATGCATCCAATCTACTATGCAAGTAGAATATTGAATGACGCTCAACTGAATTACTGAATGACAGAAAAAGAGATTCTAGTAGTGGTGTTCGCATTTGACAAATTATGGTCCTACTTGATAGGCTCGAAGGTAATTATTTATACTGGCCATGCTGATCGCAAGTACCTAATTGATAAAAAGTAAGCAAAGTCGTGCCTAATTCGATGGGTTCTACTGATGCAAGAGTTTGACTTGGAAATTCGTGACCGAAAAGGAACGGAAAACCAAGTTGCCGATCACTTGTCCATGCTTGAAGGAGCTGAAACGAAGGTTGAGGTGGAAGAGATCATGGAGACTTTCCCATACGAACATTTGTTGGCCACGAGCCTTGAGGTAGCACCATGGTATGTAGATATTGCAAACTACCTGGCAAGCGGTATTGTTCCATATGACTTTTCTTCTCTGCAGTAAAAAAATTTCTTTCGTGATTGTCGCATGTATTTCTGGGATGAACCATATTTGCTTCGGATTTATATTGATAACATGATCCGGAGATGTATTCCCGAGATAGACCAAGCTTCTGTTTTGCAAGAATGTCATGCTTTGCCTTATGGAGGTCATTTTGGAGGAGTAAGGACAGCTGCTAAAGTTTTGGAGTCGGGCTTCTATTGGCCGACGTTGTTTAAAGATGCACACTTTTGTGTAAAAATCGGACCAGGCAGTGAAGTAACTTTGAAAAGCACAGGGAAAGCACAGAAAAATCTGAAAAACACAATCAGTCCCTGTGCGAAGCACGGCTATAGCACAAGGGCAAATTTGCCTGCATTTTATCTTTAGGGGCAACTTAGTCAATTGGCTTAGGGACGTGATATAGAAGTTTTCAACCCTAATTGCAGCCACACACTTGACCTAAAAAGGCAAGAAATACTATTGTTGAAGCAAAGTTGAGCCCGAAAGATCCTCAAGTTCATTCAAGAAGACGAATCGAAGAGTTTCTCTCTACTCTTCTATCTTTATTTCTATGAATATTGGTTTGACAATGGTTTATGTATTTTTGAGTAGTGTTATGAGTAGCTAAACTTTTTAATCTAAGGTTTGATAGAACCTATTGGAAGATGATTTTCTACTGCGTTTAATATAGATTTGCCTTTGAATTTTCTCTACTTGTTCAACTATATTTTCATTGTTGTTAATTGAAGAGCTCTCAATTAACTGTGCCTATTTAGTGTATATATTGCTCGAGAGAGAGCACACATTTAGGTAGTTGTTGAACAACACTACTCCTAACGTAATTGAGAGATCGATGCGGAGGGTTTAAAGGCGGGATTAGAGATAACGAAGCCTTGGTGCGATCGTAGTGAGCGGCAAATTAGTGCCAGCTAGCGTAGTTCGAGAGAATACGTCTAGTAAATTGTAGTAGCTGCTCGAGAGAGAGCTACGACAATCAAAGTACTCATGATTGGTAGATAACAGTTAGGCAAATTCATAAAAACATAGTGGGAAAGATTCCGATAATAGGGGAAATCATAACCTTAGGCTCTTCCAAATCTTATCTACAATATTTGCTTTGTTCATTATAAATTACTGCATTTTTAATTACTTTGATTTTAGTTAGTAAACTCTCAAATGGTTATATAATATTTCTGAAGGTTGATTACTTGAATTCGTGTAAAACTATTGGTTGTAATTAACACGTTATTTCCCTGTGGGATTCGACTCCGGACTTGTAAACCAGATTATATTTGCAACGACTGCTTAATCCTCTTAGGAGGCATAGTTGAGCGTGACCAAAATCCCTCTAATCTCTTTCTTTTTTATTAAGCCATGACCTCCATTAATCTCTTCTACAACTACTATTTTTCTATCTCTTTCCTAAAATTCTCCTTTCTTGCTTCTTTTGAATTCATTTTTCCTATCCTAAATTTGGTGTTGGTCATAGTTAGGAGTGGCAAACAGGCGGTTCGGGTCGGAAACATGTAATGAAAAAACGGATAGATTATCCGACCCAACCCATATTTAATACTGATAAAAAATAGGTTAATCGACGGATAATATGTGTAACCATATTATCCATGATTTTTTGAATATGATCACTTTTGGGAGAACTCCTAGTCTCCCAAACTTGAGGAACCCCCAATTTGAGGCTTTACAAATGTAAAAGTTAAACTCATTGGTTATCCATTGATTACCTATTGGATATCCATTTTCTAAATGGATAATATGGTTATTATCCATATTTGAGCCATTTTTAAAAAGTTCATTATCCAACTCATTTTTTAGTGGATAATATGGGTGATTAATTATTTTTTTAACCATTTTGACACAACTGGTCATAATTGCATGGTTGGTAAAAGAAAAAGCCAAGAAAGAAAATTATGGTTTCAACCAATTTGGAAACGGGAACGTGAAGCCTCTCACTATATGGTATATTTGTTTAGTTATAATATTTTTTATTGCTTAGTGGCTAAAATATGACGTAAAAGTTGTAGAAAGATTCTGAAATGCTGTGAAGTTACTATTTTTTATTTTGAAATGATGTGAATTAAATTACTATTTTTTATTTTTGAAGTGTATCTTTTAATCAATTTATTAAATGTGCTGCTTAATAGTTGTTGTACTTGGAAATTGGCATTCGATTTCTAAATGATGAAAACAATACGAGCAAAATTTTTGTAAAATTCATTTAGCAACCTTTAGCTTCCCTTAATTTTTTTCGTCTCTGAAACATCCACGGAAACACAATAAGTAACTGAAAAAATGACCAAAGCAGCAAGTACGTTCCTCTTCGTGTTGCAGGAGAGTTTAAATGCAATCGATTTAATATCCTATTCCAATCTCTAATAAAATTTATAATTAGAACTATTATGAATTATATAACTGATTCTGCTCTTTGATAGGTTTTCCCTATAAATTGAGTATTTAACTTCACCTCTCAAATTGAGAGAACTGCTCTTTGAGAAATCTTTAATTATGAAACTAAAAAAGAAGTTGTCAATGCTTATTTGCTTTGATTTGCTTTTCTGTCTGATTTTTTCGTATGTAATTTTTGGTTATGCATTCAACTTTTATTTTCTTTATATCAGCTAAATAGTAAAAAGAATTATTTAATCGTGCGAAGTGCAGGTTAATTAACTAGTATTAATAATAATTGGGCTCTCCACCCATCTTGCTACGACTTTGTTCGAGTAATTTACAACGAGCAACTATTTTTAATTCATCTATTCGAATTTGATTTCCATTTGATAATTTGTTTTTTTATGAAGTTGAGTTTTGCATTTCGCAAATTTGGATTGTCAAATGAAATAGCGTGCAGTTGCACTCAATGTCTGATCCCTTGAGAAACAATTACCGAAATAACTAAATGAGTTTCAGCTAAATGCGCAAATATAAATAATTAATGTTACCTTAATTAGAATTTAATCTTTACTTTTAAACTTATAATACAAGTTATAAATTTGGTGATTTTGAACATGGAATTTTCAATTCAGGCATATGTATCACGACTCAAAATCCTACCAAAGGTCGTGATAACGCCTAACCCGCTCGCTAGACAAGCCAACACAATAACAATCATAATTATAAAGCAGATTTATCAAATCTTAAATAAATTCCATAATATAATAAGAAACAATAATAATCTCAAACTGGTAAGATAGATAAAATATCTGAGACAAGGTCTATACGACCATAACTATCTATATAGCACAAAATCCGGATATCACAAGCATCTAACAAGAGTATGTAAGCCAACAGAATAATATTGTTTGTCTCAAATAGATAGAAAGACATGATAGATAGATAGATAGATAAATAGATAGATAGATAGATAGGGAAGAGGACACCATGTGCTGCGAATTGAGCAAGTAGAGCAGCTAACCACGAAATCTCCTCAAAATCACCTAATGCATCGGGTGAATGCCACTAAAACCGGCCTCAGAATCTGCACAAAAATGTGCACAAGTATAAAATACGGTACTCAATAAGTATTAAGTCTAGCCTCAAAAAAATAGTGGCAAAGGGTTGACATCGAGTCTAGCAGTCCCATAATAAGATGAAAGTGTAAATCAAATATATAATAGAGCAGGCTATCATCAAACGGATATGAAAGCTTAAACAGAGATTATACGAAATTTAGGTATGCCTTCACAGATATCAGAGATCATATAAGATAGCAACAACTCAATCCTTGAATAAGACCTAATACATATCAACCAAACTGGAATAAATCCGCCACATGAGCCAACACGACAACAACTGTCTATGTTGATACCCAATTTTGCACTCATATTTTATAAAATATTTCATATACTTTCAAAATATCATTTTGTACCATTACCCATTTTATAGGGGGTCGTATAAGTATTTTTATAAGTTTTAAAGCTGTAAAATTAATTTTTCTTACATTTAAATTATTCAAATATTTGTTGATTGTCCCTTCAAATTATTTTTGGGTGACTTAATCATCCAAATTTACTATTTTCTTACCCACATGCATTTTATAATATTTTATCCTGTTTTTACATAATTACATTTGCGTTTTTACCTATTGTCTACATTAGTTGCAATAATAGCCTATATTCTATAAATAATTATGTTTATTATATTAATTATGTCAAAATAGCATTCTATATTTTATAATGTCGAGTTATTATTTTTTAAGTATTTTATTTCATAAATAATATTTTTTATTATTTATTAGATATTTTTATAATTTTGTTTTAATTAATTTTAGGTGTTTTAAAAGCTGGCCCAAATCATGCCATTTTCGGATCTAATTGGCAGTCCAAACACCCCACATTAGCCCAATAATTCCCCAGCCCAAACCAAACGATCCTCTTTTAAACGACCCGGCCGTGACCCGTTTAAGCGACCCGCCCCACCCCCTTTTAATCTTTACCGTTGATTTCAGATGATCAACGGCCCATAAAGCACCTCTCTTTTAATTAACCAACCCTCCCCCCTCCCTGAATCCCTACCATTTCTCCTAATCTGTCGCCTCTAAACGCTCCCAACCTTCCTCCTGTCTCTGCAAAACCTAGCCGACCTGGGAGATCCTCCATCGCCCCTTCCTTATACGCGTTTATGTGCGGATTCTACTTACCATCTTTGTTCATCTCGCTCAATTATGGTTACTTTCGTTACCAATTTACTTATGGCAAGGCCGATTCTCTTAGATACAGTTTTGATCTTGTGGATCTGGGTACGATTGTGGCTCTACACGCTCAGAAAGAGGATATCTCCTCTTGATTATGGCATATTTTCATCGATCCCTCAGTGATCAGGGCTTGTGGACGATTTGCCCTAAATCTGTTTTCAACTAGGGTTTGCCTGGTTCTTCTCCTAATCCGATTCTAAATTGATTTTTCATGCTATTCTTTCCTTTATTATGTTTGATTAATTATTTTTCCTTATTTGTTCGTTTAAGTTTGCTACTATATAAACCCCTTCCCAATCCCCCTAAAACGGACCTTCAACCACTACTACTCTCTCACTCACTTACTCTGGTATTCTCTGAAACTATTGATTCTTGGCCGACTGAAAGCCAAGGCCACCAGAATTAATTCATTAACCTCCTCTAGTGCAAGCACTGCTCGAAGCTCACTTCAAGGCTCTTGTAAACTCTGAAGCACTGAAGATTTGGATTTTCATTATTTATCCTTCAATCGCTGCTATTTTTGAGATTTTAAGTTTCTCACTCTTTGTTCTTTTTTTTGCAACTGGTTAGTGCTCTCTACCCTCGCAATTCTACTTCCTTCCGTTTGTGTTTATGTTATGTGCACCAGTTCTATTTGGATTTCTATGAGTTAATATAATTTTGATACTATGCTACTTCGTATACAATCCTGCTCGGTTTAATGCCATTCTGCAGTTTCAATAGCCTCAACCCTGTTCAAGTCCTAATTTTAACTCATGCATAGTTAACTAAGTTGATTCCTAATGTTTGCCTGGTTCTGTTAAACGTGATTGATGTCTATTGCACCTTGTTTTGGATTATTGTACTAAAAACTCTTAGGAAACTAATGCTTGCCCATAATTGGTCGCATGTGTTCTTCCTCCTTCATGCTAAGTCATTCATGTACAGCTCCCTGACTTTCCTGGAGTTAATCCATGATCATGTGAATTCTGCATGCCAATATTGTCTTAACTCTTAGAAAAACATATTTCTCTGCTATTTGTAAACCCCAATATTGTGTTATTGTTGCATGCTTTATGGTGTTGTTCTATAGAACCCTACCTGCTAGAGTTAAGTTTACTTGAATTTAATGCTTTAGGACAATCTTGGATGCATATAATTAAACTTGTCATGAGTAGTCGACCTATCGAATCTCTGACCTCTTAAGAATTAGGTAAATTTGTGTTAATTGATTAGTTACACCCATTTAACTATGCTCACAACCTAGTTTGCCCTGATTTTTCATGCTAAGTCTTTCTTAAAAAGACTGTCTTTTCAGAATTAATCCTTGTCCATGTTCCACCTTAGGTTTTCTTATGCTAAGTCTTTCATGATTGGAACTAGGTGAATACTTGCTAATTATCTTGTCACACCCATTGAACTGTATTATCATATTGGTCTGTTTTGGACCTTCATGATAGGGATCTCTGTTTGACTATAGGATCAGCTTCAACCATGTCTTGCCTTAGATCTTCCTGATAAGCCTTCTATGTATAAACTTCTATTGAACCAGAATTAGTTTGAACCATGTCCATCTTGAACCATTGTTTGTTGAAATCTCTATGAGAATCTTTAGCCAAATTGTTCTGTTCTTGAGCTTCTTTTATCTCTTAGATATCATTTGTTTAATAGTGTGATTTCTTTATTAGCTGTAACACCAAGCATCTAATGTGCATGTGTCTATTGGGTTGTTACTTATGTTGTTTGTATTCCTGCTAGTTGCTAGTTAGTGGGTAAGCAAGATAATTGCCTTCATGTTTGGGCCTGGTTTATTGGGCTATGTGTATTGTTGGATCTAAACATTGGATTCAGGCGTACTTTAATCGTTCTTTGTGAGCCTGTGGATTTGGGCCTGTTGGGTATGCGAAGAGTAAGGCTGGTGAAGGCCTACATAGCATCACTGGTTATTTTGTACTTATGCTGGACCTGTAATTGTTGTATTTGGGCCTGTAATTGCTATATTAAGCCTGCAACTGTTTTATTTGGTCCTGTATTATTTCATTTGGGCTTGTAATGATCTGTAATAACGAATAATGGAAAATTAGTGATAGTGTGGGGGGGGGGGGGGGGGGGGGAGAGGAGGTAGGATACTTTAGTTCTTGCATGAGAGAGTAGAAAATATGCCTATTAGATCTAAATGCTTTATTTGCTACTTGCTCAACATGCCCTATTTCTATGTATTGTTAGATAGCATGGCTATAGGATCTCGTTTGAGTAATCAAGAATTGCTCACATTGATACCTATTGCAATTATGTGGCTCACCTACAGGATTAATGAAATAGGCATGCGTTTAAAACAACTTCATTGCCCAAATAAGGAATCATGCATATAGGATTTCAATGTGGTTAATTGAAATTCATGCTACTAATATTCTCATCATACTGCTGCCTTAGATAACATGTCTGTAGGAATAAAATGAAACAGTCGTATGTTCTCAATTACTTTGCTGCCCGGATATTATTGTCTAGATACCATGCCTATAGTACTTCTCTATTCATTTAGAAATCATGTCTATAGGATCAAAGACAAATAACTATGCGCTTTCAATGATCTCACAGTCCAGTCATAAGTCACCTAGAGATCATGCTTATAGGGTTTTAATAAACCATCTATTAAAATTAACAGTTTGTAGGATCTTATGTTAACTCTTGAATCGATCGACCACATAGAAATCATGCATATAGGTCTTGCGCTATTCAATATACTCCGATTTCAAATCTGCCTACCTACAACCATTCACTTAATAATCTCGAACATTGTTAGCATGAACCTATAATTGTTTACATGCATTTGTGTCTATGTGAGGAGGTCAATTTGAGCCCTTAACTGTCAACTATGTGCAGTCCTAATTGTTTTGATTGTGCACCTAGTTTTATCTTTTTTGAGCATCCTAAGTAAAGTCTAGAACTACCAAAGTAGTAGGTCCAATCTCCTGGATCATAGGCATGGGACGGATAAGAAATGCATAGGACGCATTTTAGAATTGAACTAGAACGCTTTTAGGTAAACAACTTTAAGATAGTAATTGGGTAAGCAGGAGATCATAGTCTATGCCCACAGAATAATATGAGCAACCCTTACCCTTAAAGGAGTTGCGAAGTATTATTTATATTGCACGGTGTGATCCTTTAGGCTAAAAAACTTAGGGACCCTCCCCCCCCTCCCCATACACACACAATTAATGTTTGTACGCTTATGTGAACGTAGATTAAAATAGGCCATATCTTGTAATCTTCAATATCGTATGCATTGTTTTTTAATGTCTATTCCGCTTTCTTTTCCTATGTGCAAGATGTTTTGTTTTGTAAATTTAGATCCCCTACTCTTATTTAACTTATATGATCGCATAGGATAATTATAATTCGATAGTCCCACATAGCATAAAATTTGGTCGGGACCCATAAATGTGGACCTCGAAGAGTATCTAACCCCTTCTCTTTGTGGTAATTTGAGCCATCACTCGATCTTTGATGACGTAGACTAGTCAAACAGAGTTATTTGCGAATATGTGCCCTAACGCACCTCAAAAATCATTAGGTGGCGACTCTTCTCTTTTAACACCCATTTAAAAGAGTTATCACATGTCGAAACCTGCTTTCGCGAGAAAATGGGACGCGGCAGTCTATATAGACCAAAACCCAGATATCACAACCATCACAAGCATCTAACAAGAGTGTATAAGTCAACGGAATAATACTGTACATATGTCTAAAGATATAGGGAGGAGGACTCCATGTGATGCGAATCGGGCAAGTAGAGCAGCTCACCCCGAAGTCTCCTCAAAATCACCTACTACGTCGGGTGAATACCATTAACACCATCCTCAGAACCTGCACAAAAATATACAGAAGCGTAGCATGAGTATAAAATACGGTACTCAGTAAGTATCAAGTCTAGCCTCGAAGAAGTAGTGATAAGATGTCGACATCAACTCTAACAGTTCAATAATAAGATGAAAGTGTAATCAAATATATAAATCATCAAACGAATATTAAAGCTTAAACAAAGATTATACAGGATTTAGGCATGCTTTTGCGGATATCAGAGATCACATAAGATATCAATAGCTCAATCCTCGAATAAGACCTAATACTTATTAACCAAAGTGGAATAAATCCACTCCATGAGCCAAATATGAATAAATATGCATGCTCAGTATCCCACTCTCAACACCTCACATCACAAATCCATGTGCCTAACACATGCCACGTGTCCAATAAGCACCAAAAGAATCACAAGTGTCTACGCTCACAGGTCCAATGTAACATGGGTAATCATCTGACTTCAGAGGGATGGATCCATATCCAAGCGTTGATCATTAAATGATCATTAATCAATCGTTGCAGCGTGTAACTCGTTTCAATCATAATACCATCAACAATCGATAATCAATATTCACTCAAGTGCCCGTAATGCGAATCTCATTAAATTTCCTCAATAAAAACTCCCCACTCATGAATATAGAAAGAAAATAAAATAATAAAAGGGTACAAGACATGAAAATAACAAGAATATGGATAGAAGCTCATATGGCTAAAGGATGACTATGGCTAACCATATAATTCAATTTATCACAATGGCTCAATAACCTATTTAATATGCTTCTAGCTTAATCATATTATTATTATGAGCTAATTAGGCCATAGAAATCATCAAAATCATGGAGTTAACAAGGCAAGTATATGACTATGAATTATAATAAACCCAACATAACAAAGTAGCCCTCATGTCAAATCAACAAGTCATAACCCTAAGCATGCTCCAAAATCATGAATACAAACCATCACGTAGTTATAGAATCAATTTGAACATGGATAGTAACTTCATATAATTCAATAAAGCACAATTCAAATCAACAAATACTGGGTATGGTCCACAACCTAGCTATACATATACGCTCGTCACCTCACATATACGTGGTTCCTAAATTATGAATCAAGTAGCAATTATATCACATGTGGAGTGAATTCCCTATTACAAGGATAAACAAGAGACTTACTCCGTGCGGCAGCTTCAAAGCAAGAAAAAATCGCCTAAATATCCAAACTCAACTCCAAACGATCCAAATCTAGTAACAAAATAACTCAATAACATCCCCAAACAATAAAGTTTCGATCTTGACACAAATCAAAAACTCAATAAAACTCAACTCGGGCCCATAAGGTCAACATTCGAGTCAAGGGGTAGATTCCGATTACCCATAATCTCACGAGTCCAAATATATGATTAAATTTCAAATCCAAGCCAAAAATTGACCTTCAAATTCCCAAATTACACACTCTTGAGTTGTAGACAGAAACCCAAATTTTTCTTTAACAATCCATATTTTAGGTGTAGAAATCCAAGGAGAATTAAGATATAAAGTCAAATTCAAGTAAAAATTTCTTACCTCTAAAGTAGTAGTGAATTTGCTCTAAAATATCTTCATTTCTCGAAGTCCAGGGTTCAAAATATAAGTGAATGGGAAAAATCTTGAAATTATAACACGTAATGTTCTGCCCAGTTATACACATCGCGATCATGACACACCCTTCGCGATCGCGAAGGCTAAAATGACCGCCCAACTGCTTCGATTCTTCACAAACGCGAAGACACCCTAGCCTTGCTCCACGAACGCGAAGGCATTCCTTCCGCCAGACATTACCCCTTGGAAGAAAATCCTCCAGCTCCACGATCGCGAAGCACTGGTACACATCAGAAAAGCAGCAATCCAAAACCAAGAAGGAATGATCTGACACCATCCGAAAACATACTCGGGCCCTCGGGACCCTATCCAGTTGCACTAGCAAGTCCAAATACCTTATCCGAACTTGTCTGAATGCTCAAATCACCATGACTAACATAAAAACCAAGAATCGACGATTAAAACACATGTTAAGCTTCTCTTAAGTTCATAAAATTCCAAACTTCAAACCAAGCGTCCGATTCAAGCCTAACTAATTCGGATTACATCCAAACTTTGCACACAAGTCCCAAATAACAAAATGAACATATTTCAACTTCCAAAACAATAATCCGAATTAGATAACTTCAAAGTCAACCCTCGGTCAAACTAAGGAACACTCCAAACCTCCAAATTTTCAACTTTCGGCAAATCCCAAACATCATAGGAACCTTCAAATATAAATCCGAACATACGCCCAAGTCTAAGATCTCGAAACACTAAAATTCAGTTAAATACTCAAAACAACCTTTTGGGTCGTCACATTCTCCACCTCTAAAAGAAATATTCGTCCTCGAACTGACATAGAAAAGCACATGGTCTGGTAAAAAGGTGGGGGTATCTACTCCGCATATCATACTCGGGCTCCCAAGTAGCCTCCTCAATCGACTGGTCTCTCCATTGCACTTTCACATAATAAAAACTCTTAGATCTCAACTTACGAACCTGCCGATCTAGAATAGCTACCAACTCTTCCTCATAGGTCAGATTTTCATCAAGTTGCATTGTGTTGAAGTCCAAAACATGCAATTTTGGTACTTCCGAAGCATGGAAATGTGAAATATCGGATGCACCCCACCTAGGCTAGGTGGCAATGCAAGCCTATAAGCAACCTCTCCAACTCTCTCCAAGATCCCAAATGGACCAATAACCTCGGGCTCAACTTGCCTTTCTTTCCAAACCACATCATGCCCTTCATAGGTGACACTCGGATAAGAACCTTCTCACCCACCATCTAAGCCACATCTTGAACCATTCGGTCTGCATAACTCTTCTACCTGGACTGAGCTGTACGAAGTCATTCCTGAATTACCTTAACCTTTTCCATAGCATCACGAACCAAATCCGTGCCCAACAATTTAGCCCCTCCGAGCTCAAACCAACTAATTGGTGAACGACATCGCCTCCCATATAAGTCCTTATACGGAGCCATCTGGATGCTCGACTGATAGCTGTTGTTGTAGACGAACTCTGTTAGAGGTACAAATTGGTCCCACTGACCCCCAAAATCCATAGAGTATGCCCAAAACATATCCTCCAATAATTTGAATAGTGCACTCGGACTGTCTGTCCGTCAGAGGATGAAACACCGTACTCAGCTCGACCCGCATGCCCAACTCATATTGCACGACTCTCCAAAAGTGCGATGTGAACTGCGTGCCTCAGTCAGATCTGATATAAATAGGCACATCGTGTAGGCGGTTAATCTCCTAGATGTAAATCTGAGCCAACTGCTCTGAAGAATAGGAAGTCATCATCGAAATGAAGTGTGAGACTTAGTCAACCAGTCCACAATAACCTAGACTGCATCAAATCTCTTCAATGTTCATGGTAAGCCTACCACAAAATTCATTATGATGTGCTTCCACTTCCACTTCCACTTCGGTATATCCAATCTCTGAGTCAGTCCACTTGATTTCTGATGCTCGTACTTTACTTATTGATAGTTCAAACACTGAGAGACATAAGCAACAATATCTTTCTTTATTCTCCACCACCAATAGTGTTGTTTCAAGTCACGGTACATCTTCATGACACTTGGGTGAATGGAATAGCGCGAACTGTGAGCCTCATCAAGGAACAACGCTCTCAACCCATCAACAATTGGAACATAAATCCGGCCTTGAAGCCGCATAACACCATCATCCCCAATTACAACCTCCTTGGCACCACCTCGCTGCATCGTGTCCCTCACCAACAACAAGTGAGGATCATTAAACTGGCGAGCCTTTATGCACTCCAACAACGATGACTGTGCCACAATACAAGCAAGAACCCAGCTAGGCACCGAAACACCCAATCTCACAAACTGATTGGCCAAATTCTGAACATCCATAGCTAGTGGCTTTTCCACTGCCGGTAAATATGCCAACCTACCCATGCTCTCAGCCTTCCTACTTAATGCATCGGCCACTACATTGGCCTTCCCTAGATGATATAATATGGTGATATCATAGTCTTTCAACAACTCCAACCATCTCCGCAACCATAAATTAAGGTCCTTCAATTTGAATAGGTGCTGGAGACTCTGATGGTCTGTATGGACCTCACATGGAACATCGTACAGTTAGTGCCTCCAAATCTTTATTGCGTGAACAATGGTTGCTAACTCTAGATCATGCACATGGTGATTCTTCTCATGAACCTTCAACTGTCGAGACACATAGGCAATCACCCTACCGCCCTGCATCAATATCGCACCAAGCCAAATACACAATGTATCACAATACATAGTATAAGATCCCAAACCTGTAGGCAATACCAACACTGGGTTATAAGCAATGTAGACTTGTGCTTCTGAAAGTGCACCTCACACTCGTCGGACCATCTGAAAGGAGCACCCTTTTGGGCCAATCTAGTTAAAGGAGATGTGATGGATGAAAAACCCTCAAGGAAACGACGATAACAACCTGCCAAATCCAAGAAGATCCAAATATTTATAGCCGATGATGGTTTAGGCCAGCTCTGAACTTCCTCAATTTCCTTTGGATCTACCTTGATCCCCCCACTAGACACCATATGGCCCGATAATGCCATTAAATCAAGCCAAAACTACCACTTGGAGAATTTAGCATATAACTTCTTCTCCCTCAAAGTCTGGAGTATGATCCTCAAATACTGCTCATGATCCCCCCGGCTGCAAGAGTACACCAATATATCATCAATGAACATGATGACGAAGGAATCAAGATATGGATAGAAAACGTTGTTTCTCAAGTGCATAAAGGTTGTTGGGGCATTGGTCAACCCAAAAGATATTACCAAAAACTCATAATGATTATAGCGGGTCCTAAAAGCCGTCTTCGGAATGTCTAAAGCCCATATCTTCAATTGATGATATCCCGATCTCAGGTCAATCTTTGAGAATACCTTAGCACCCTAAATATGATCAAACAAATCATCAATACGCGGTAGTATTTGCTCTTGATTGTAACCTTATTCAGCTGCCTGTAGTCAATACACATCCTCATAGTGTTGTCTTTCTTCTTTACAAATAGAACTAGAGCACCCCAAGGCGAAACACTCGGTCTGATGAAACCCTTATCAAGCAACTCCTGAAGTTGTTCCTTTAATTCCTTTAACTTCACCGGTGCCATGCGATATGGTAGAATAGAGATGGGCTGAGTGCCCGGCACTAAGTCAATACCAAAATCAATGTCCCGATCGGGTGGCATGCCTGGTTGGTCTGTGTGGAACACATATGGAAAGTCTCTCACTATTGGAACTAACTCCATGGTAGGAGTATCGGCATTACTATCCCTCACAAAGGCTAAGAATGCCGCGCACCCTTTCTCTACCATTCGTTGCACCTTTAGAAAAGACACCATACTACTGGGAACATAACCCAATAAACCTCTCTACTCCAGCCTCGGCAATCCCGGCATGGCCAACGTCACGGTCTTAATATGATAATCCAGAATAGCGTGATATGGTGACAACTAATCCATGCCTAAAATAACATCAAAGTCCACCATACTAAGTAAAAGAAGGTCTACCCTAGTCTCATAACCCCTGATAGAGACAACATACGAACAATAAACAAGGTCTACCATAATAGAATCCCTAACATGTATAGATACATAAATAGGAGCACTTAAAGAATCACGAGACATATCCAAATATGGAGCAAAATAGAATGACACATACGAATAAATATAACCCGGATCAAATAAAACTGATGTATCTCTATGGAAAACCGGAACAATACCTATGATGACCGCATCAGATGACTCTACCTCAGATCTAGCTGGAAATGCATAGAAATGGGGTTGAGCCCCACCAATCTGACCTCCACTTCTTAGATAGCCTTTCCCTGGCTAACCTCTACCTCTAATGGCCTGACCACCACCTGGGCTGACTGACCCCCGCCTTTAGATGGCTGACCGGACAGTACCTCATGATATGACATGTACCTCCACACTCAAAGCACTCTCTCGGTTGGTGTGGATGCTAAAACTGGGATTGACCTTGACGGTCCGAATAACCATTGTGATAGCTCTAAATCGATGGTGCACTAATAGGAGCTGAAGGTGCACTATAGGCTAGCTGCTCAGGACGAGACCCATAAGAACCACGACTGCCCGAACCACTATGTGATGCCTGAAGTGATGACTAAACCAGCCTGATAGGATGGCTTCTACCAAAGGAACCCGGCTTCCAGATGAGGCACCACTGAAACCACATAAATGACGAGGCCTCTTCTCAAAGATTATCTCTCTGCCCTGACCATGAACCCTCTTGATTCATCTTGCAATCTCTACAACTCAAGTGAAAGAAATATCATCCTCAATATCTCTAGCCATATGTAACCTTATACCATAAGTAAGGCCATCTATTAATCTCCTCACACTCTCCCTCTCAGTAGGGATCAAGACAACTGCATGGTGTGATAAATCCACAAATATGGTCTCGTACTGGGTAACAGTCATGCTACCCTACTGATGCGCTCAAACTAGCTGTGATAGTCCTTTATCGAAGTAAAAAGGATGCACTTCTCCAAGAATATCTGTGAGAACTGATCCTAAGTAAGTGGAGGTGAACCTGCCGGTCTGTCTCGAACATACTCTTGCCACCACTTCTTGGCGGAGCCATGCATCTGAAACACTATGAAGTCAAGTCCATTAGAGTCCACTATACCCATGTTGCGCAATACCTCATGGAAACGGTCTAAGAAATCTTGTGGGTCCTCAGAAGGTGTACCACCTAATCGAATAGGAAATAACTTGGTGAACTTGTCCAGGCTCTTCAGCCCCTAGGACGACATAACGGGTCCCTCCCCGGACTGTGTAGCAATAATAGACTGAACTACTCCAACTGGTGGCACTGCTGGAGTCTGATATTCGTGAGCCATCTACTCGGGAGTGTGAGTAGCGGGAGTTTGTACTCCTCCCCAAGCCTAAGAGACGGGTGGTGCTATAGGAAATATACCAGCATTGGCCACACTCTTCATAAGGCCCACCAGGTAGACTAAAGCATCCTGAACTACTGGGTAGCAATGAACCCCTCTGGGACCTGAGCTGGTCCTACTAGCATTGTCTGAACAGAGATATCCTCCTCCTGCTCGATCTGAGGCTCTGCAATAGGTGTTGTTGCGCTTGCTCTAGGTTAAGCTCTACCTCTTTCCCTACCTCGGCCCTGACCCTTACCCCTAGTAGTGGCTGCAACCTGGGGCTCCAGCTCCTGATCGGCTGTGGATGTTGTGTGAGTCATCACCATCTGCAAGAGAATAAGAATATAATGATTCAAATTCAATGATATAGAATAAAGTTGCACGATAGAGAAAGAAAGAAGTGAAATTTTCTAAAGCCTTATAACCTTTAGAAGATAAGTACGAACGTCTCTGTACCGATCCTCCAGACTCTACTAAGATTGCTTATGACTCGTGAGACCTAGGTAATCTAGTGCTCTCATACCAACTTGTCACAACCCGGAATCCCAACCACGGGGTCGTGATGAGCCCTAACATCCACTTGCTAGGGAAGCCAATATTAACTACACATTATTCATTTTTAACAATGTTAAAAGCAATTTAATAATAAACAAAGCTCTAGAACTGTAAAATAAATATAATAATTCCAAATACGCCGTCTAGTCAAATCTCAGAATCTGGTGTCACAAGTACACGAGCTACTAAAACAAAGCACTACAACCAAGGTCTGAAATAACAGTGCAAGAAATAAGAAGGGGACTTCAGGGTCTATGAATATCGTGCAACTCTACCTCAAGTCTCCATTTGAAGATAGTCTGAGCGAGCCTCTACTAACCGCGGCTGGGACCAACACCAGAATCTGTACAAGAAGTGCAGAAGTATAGTATGAGTACAACCGATCCCATGTACTCCGTAAGTACCGAGCCTAACCTCGATGAAGTAGTGTCGAGGATATAACAAGGCACTCACTACAAACATGTATGAGTATAAATGAAATAATAGCATAATAGAGAAAACAAGAATTAACATGAAAATCGGAACAAAAAGTACATAATAGAGGGTCCCAGAATGATATCTATGCTCAATTTTCTCAATACAACACGGATACAAAACCAACAGTTAAGAACAATCAATAAGTGTTCTCCATTACGGCGTGCAACTCGATCCATAAATATATATACAAATATCATTGCGGCGTGCAACCCGATCCCAAACAACATATCAATATCCATTGCGACGTACAACCCGATCCAAAATAATAATACCAACATCTGTTGTGGCGTGCAACCCGATCCCATACAATAATACCAATCTATTGCGGCGCACAACCCGATCCCAATAAATAACAACAACAACAACAACCCAGTGGAATCCCACAAGTAGGGTCTGGGGAGGGTAATATGTACGCAGACCTTACCCCTACCTTTGGGAGGTAGAAAGGCTGTTTCTGAAAGACCCTCGACTCGAAAGGAATAATAGGAGCAAGTAAATAACAACAACAAGGCCAGGAAAATGATACCAGCAATGTATGAACCGGGAAAAAAAACAAATGGAAGAAAGCAATAGCAATAGCAACAAATAGTAAGACAAAAGGTTACTAGCAAACCAAAGCAGAAGATAGTACTAAACACAACCCTAATACTAGCAATCTAAGAATCTAAGGCAATGTACTAGTCAACTAGCCCTAATAAACCTAGAACATATCAGAAAAACACACTACTACCTATTACCCTTCTACCATAATCTTCGACCTCCATATCCTCCTGTTAAGGGCCATGTCCTCGGTAAGCTGAAGTCGTGTCATGTCCTGCCTGATAACCTCTCCCTAATACTTCTTAGGCTTCCCTCTACCTCTTCTCCTACCTGCCAGCGCCAGTCGTTCACACATACTCACTAGGGCATCTGGGATTCTCCTTCTCACATGCCCGAACTATCTAAGCCTCACTTCATGCATCTTTTCCTCCATAGGGGCCACACTCACTTTCTCCCAAATATTCTCATTCCTAATCTTATCCAACCTAGTGTGCTCGCACATCCATCGTAACATCCTCATTTCAGCTATAATTTTCTTCTGGATATGGGAGTTCTTGACTTGCCAGCATTATGCCCCATACAGCATAGTCGGTCTAACCACCGCCTTGTAGAACTGACCTTTAAGTTTTGATGGCACATTCTTGTCACACAGGATGCCAGATACTAAACTCCATTTCATCCACCCCGCCCCTATACAGTGTATGACGTCCTCGCCGATCCCCCCATCCCCTTGGATAACTGACCCGAGATACTTGAAACTTCCTCTCCTGGGGATGACTTGTGAATCAAGTCTCATGTCTATATCCGCTCCCCCCGTCACATCGCTGAACTTGCACTTTAAGGGCTACGTCTTAGTCCTACTCAACTTGAAACCCTTAGACTCTAAGGTCTGTCTCCAAATATTTAACTTTTCGTTGACACCACCTCGCGTCTTATCAATCAGTACTATGTCGTCAGCGAATAACATATCCCATGGCACCTCTCCTTGAATATAACATATCAACGTATCCATCGCCAAAGAAAATAAGAACGGGCTGAGCGCAAATCCTTGGTGTAACCCCATCCCATCCGGAAAATGTTTTGAGTCTCCTCCCACAGTCCTCATCCGAGTCTTAGCTCCATCATACATATCCTTAATCACTCTAATATATGCTACATGGGCACCTATAGCCTCCAAGAATCTCCAAAGGACCTCCCTAGGGACCTTGTCGTACGCTTTATCTAGGTCAGTAAATACCATATGCAAAACTTTCTTCCATCCCTATACTGTTCCACAAACCTCCTAAAAATATGGATGACTTTCGTAGCTGAATGTCCCGGCATGAAACCGAACTGGTTCTCGAAAATAGACACCGTCCTTCTAACCCTCACTTCTACCACCCTCTCCGTAACATTCATAGTGTTAGTAAACAACTTGATATCCCTATAATTGTTGCAATTTTAGATATCACCTTTGTTCTTGTACAACGAGATCATCGTACTCCACTTCCACTCCTCGAGCATCTTCTTCATCCTAAAAATAACATTAAATAGCCCAGTTAGTCACTCCAATCCAGCCCTACCTGCATACCTCCAGAATTCGACAGGGATCTCATCTGTCCCGGTCTCTCTGCCCCTTCTCATCTTACGCGCTGCCCCTGCGACCTCCTCTAAACTAAAGCGCCTACAATACCTAAAATCACAACGACTCTCGGAGTGATCCAAATCGCCCATCACAATGTTCCTATCCCCCTCTTTATTCGGGAGTTCATGGAAGTAAGTCTACCACTATCTCTTGATCTGTGCCTCTTCCATTAAAACTCTGTCATCTTCATCTTTGATGCACCTCACTTGGTCTAGATCACGAGCATTCATCTCTCTCGCCTTATCCAGCCATAACCACTTTATGCCCCCTCCTTTGTCCCTGATCACGCCCAACTATGCCTTATAAAAAGGACTTAGCAGTCGTTGCAAATATATTCCAACTAATAAGTCCGGAGTCGAATCCCAGAGAGAATTAACCTATCAAACACAACTACTAGACTCGCACAAATTCACGCAATCAAGCTTCAGAAATATTTAAGTAATAATTTGGGTTTTTATTAACTAAATATTACGTAATAAAAATGCAATAATTAATAACTAACTATGGACGGGTTGTAAACAAGAATTGGAATGATCTAAGGTTGTGATTTCCCCTGTTGTCGGAATCTTTTCCGCTACGTTTTCTACAAATTTGCCTAAGTCTTCTCTATCGACCATGAGAACTCTAACTGTCGTAACTCTCTCCTAAGTAGTTACCACAATTTAGTAGACATATTCTCCCGAATTACACTAGTTGGCATTAAGTACAGCTCACTCAGATCGCATCAAGGTTTCGTTATCCCTAATACCACCTTTAAAACTCTGTATTGATCCCTCATATATGTTTAGGAGTGATGTTATTCAACAACTACCTAAATATGCACTCTCTCCCAAGTAATACATACTAAATAGGCACAACTAATTGAGGCCCCTTCAATCAACCACAAGACTAATATAGTTGAATAAATAGAGAAAATACTACGACAAATTTATATTAATGTAACAAGAAAATCATCCTTCAATAGGTTCCATCAAAACCTTAGACAATGGATTTAGCTACTCATGATCAAAGTAACAATATCCAAAGTATGTTGCATAATTAAAGTACAGGATAAAGATAAAGTGATGTAGAAATTGTTGACTCTAACTCCCGGCGGTTGTTCTATGAGCTATCCTTGTCTCCGGTTGCAAAAGTCCTTCCAAGTGGTGTTTTTAGGTCCATTTATATGTGTAGAAAAAGACCTAAACGTGTAGGCCAAGTCCTAGTGAAACCCGAAAATGAATTAAGTTTTCAAAACTTGGATTGGACCTGGCCCCAGGCCTGGCGTCGCCAGCCTAACGCCTGATGAACCTGGCTCCAGGCCTGGCATCGCCAGCCTAACACCTGGTTTTGCTTGGCCTTTGCCTTTCAACGCCAGCCTAACGCCAGCTTCAAGCCTGGCATCGCCAAGTTCTCTTATTCACTGCTCTCACGCACGCTTTCGACTTATAAGCTCATTTTTCTTCTACTTTCATCTCCAATTCACCTACACATAAAATGGACCTAATTACACGCAAATAAGGTGTACTTTATCATTAAAGCGTATAAAAATGCAAGGCTAATAATGCGCTAAACCATGAATTATAGCCACATATCAATACCCCACACTTAAATATTGCTCGTCCTCGAGCAATCAAACTACACTCGTAGACACAACCTATTAAGCAATTCCCTTAACTTATTATACCAAGAATCTTTAAAATAGTTTAAGCATGAAGGTGTGACATCCTCGCCTCAAGATTCGACTCACAAATACCATGCCTTATTCACAATTCACTTACTTACTCTACATGGAAGTCAATAACATTACCTTTCCTTTATGAATCATGTGCCCTCACCCAATCAAAGAGCTTAGTTCCACACACAATGAATTTTAAGAACATAGAAACTCTAGATAGACAAAATTCACTCGCTCTCAGAAATAACATTCATATGCCACAAATGATGCACCATAGGCTTGCCCGTAGTGTAATACTCTACTAATCAAGTTCATTCAATCTAAGATAAAATAGGACTTTCATTGATTGTAATGTAGGTTGCGGGTCGGGTAGGATACATTTGGATATGAGTGACTATACCTCCCTTAAGCACTTTAATATATATACTTTAATACACAGCCCATACTTATGTCAAACCCAACATTCCACCTTCACTTCAATTTATATTACCCCATATTTCTTTAAGCACACGTATATCACTAGCCACCATCATCAATACTTATTTTCATACAATATACTATTGTCATTCTTTTTTTTAATGCACTTTTCTCCTTATTTCAATTGTTCCACTCAAAAGCCAACCCACCACCCCACACTATGACGTTTTCATAATTCCTCACAATTCAAGTGCTCATGAGAGGTGACAAGGTTCAAATATATGGTCGATTAAAACAAAGGGGTATGACTTGTAATGTGGTTGTCAAAGAAATAGGATTATAGGCTCAACGGGGTTAACTACGATACATAACATTTAGGTGGGTAAACTTTATATATCTGGCTTAACAAAGAAACACCTATATCACTTCCTAGACTGAACAATACTACTATTTCGCTTCACACACACACGGGAAACGTTCTAGACATCAAATGCAATGCATAGAATACATACAAAACCTCACACAAATATGGCATATAATTCACTCAGGATTCGTTTCATCGCGACACTCCAGTCAAAGCAGTTAAGCAAAATTAAGAATCTACGATTTCAGGTACTTATACTAGAGTCAAAAACCGAGCCTAAGCGTCACAACCATAGTACTAACTATTCTCAAGGCATAACAAACCTAAGAGATATTTCTACACTTAAAGGCATAGCTCCGTGATTCCTACTCCTAAAAATGAAAACTAACTATACCCGGTTCAACTAAAAACCCTTGGAAAAGAACCGCGGCCCAAAGAAAAACCAAGGGGGAATTACTATACTACCTACACAAAAAAAGTCTTTTTGGTATTTTCTTTAGACTTACTTCTCTCAAGAAAACTGNATGGCACATAATTCACTCAGGATTGGTTTCATCGCGACACTCCAGTCAAAGCAGTTAAGCAAAATTAAGAATCTACGATTTCAGGTACTTATACTAGAGTCAAAAACCGAGCCTAAGCGTCACAACCATAGTACTAACTATTCTCAAGGCATAACAAACCTAAGAGATATTTCTACACTTAAAGGCATAGCTCCGTGATTCCTACTCCTAAAAATGAAAACTAACTATACCCGGTTCAACTAAAAACCCTTGGAAAAGAACCGCGGCCCAAAGAAAAACCAAGGGGGAATTACTATACTACCTACACAAAAAAAGTCTTTTTGGTATTTTCTTTAGACTTACTTCTCTCAAGAAAACTGTTTAGGAGATCCATCATCGGGAAGAGTCCAATTTTTCTGTTTTGTTTTTCTATTTTTCTAAAATACATAGACAAATAAATTTCTAAACTAATACTAAAACACATACTAAAATAAAGCAAAAAAAACTAAATAACTAAAATTAACATGTACAAGTCCCCACCCCACACTTAGATCATGCATTGTCCTTAGTGCATGCACAAAATGACAAAAAACGAAAAATGAGTAGGGTGTAAAGAAACTCCCTGATCAAGCAGCATATTCATCCTATGACGCTCTCCACTCTTCATCATGTTCGTCGTCCTCCTCATCATCATCTCCCTCACTATCTGATTGCTCTGTCTCAACCTCAGACTGCTCTGGTGTGTTGATATCCTCATCATCGGGGTGTCTGTATCCATCTCCTAACCCAACCAGCTACTGGGCATGAGCATTGAGCGGGTACCAGTGCTCCAATTCATCCCTCTCCTCAGATGTGGTCGGGCGACCTCCTATCCTTAGCTGCAAATCCATCATCCCATAGATATGGTTCATACAACTATTATCCCGAGCATTGCGCTCGGTACTTGTCAAAGATATCATGGCAGTCTTTTCTTTCAGCCGGAGACTAGTGATGTTCGCTTGTCGTAGGGGCTGATCGATGGTATGATCAAACTCTGGCTCCTCCTCAACCTCCTCGTGTCTTAAGTACTGAGTTAGAAAATTGGCAAATGGCATTCGATTGACCTTTTTACTTGTTCTGACTACAAACATCTGGTAGCGAATCAGATGACCTACATTTACCCCTTGACCAGTCATGAGGAAGTAGAGCGCACAAGTCCTCTCACGGCTAATGAGCGTGTCATGATTGCATGGTAGGATCCGTGCATTTATCAGTTTAAGCCACACTTGAGCCTCGGCCCTCATCTTCTTCTTGGGGAACCTCTTGTGCCGATTAGTTTTCTTATCCCGGACCCATGCTGCCGTAGAATCGACACCACAAAGCGTGTGTATCAACTCTCTATGTGTAGGCTAGCGAATGAAGTGGTCCAATGGCTCCACAGGAACATCCGAAGCACCTAAAAAGTTACATATGGCCGTGGCTGAAAAATCTATCAATCGCCCACAAATCGGCACCAGCTGTTCAGTACTCTACGGATCAAACCCTACATAGAATTCTCGGACTAAGTTGAGATTAATGTCCCTTGTGTTCTTGAATACGTAGCTCAATCCTATATCCTGAATGCCCCTCCAAATTGCCTGATACTTTGCTTTCAAGCTGCGTTCGTGGATAGCTGCTTCCGAGTGTACATGTTTAGGCCTACAATGCCAGTACCAACCCTTAGTATGCGGTGGTATGTTGTTGATGCCAAACTCCCGTTGGCCTTGTGGTTGTTGACACATGGCTGCTATAGCTGCCACAACTTGTACTCCACTTAGATTGGAGGTAGCTTCTCCCCCTTTTTTTCTTCTTTGGGGGAGGTGCGGAGGTCGCCTTTACTTTAGCCGGCGCAGTGGAAGTAGCCTTTCCTTTGCCTGTGTCTTTTCTGGGAGGCATCTTCATTCCTACACAAATAAGCAATAGTCAGATAAAACTGCATTACACACTACACACATAATCTTGCCCAACTTTCTGAGGTTACTCAGACTTCTCCTCGTATTTTCTTAATATTAGAATCAAAGAACAACACATGGGCTACCCGTGAGCCACCCCACACTTAAGATTTTAACATGGTGCACGACTTCATAATACTAGTCTATTAATCTCGGAGACTCGGGCTCCAATGGGGACAAGGAATGCCATTAAGGTATTATATCAAACACTTAACACACACTAGTGCCATTGGAGTTCTTATGGAAATGAGGGATTGGCTCATCCTCCCGAATCGGCTTGGGGGTTCTGTACTACCACATAATTTCACAATCGTAGCACCATTCCTATGGGGTTCATGGGGTTGGGGCACACAAACTCAATACTACAATGAAGAACAACCACCAATTTTTGTGTGTAATTGTATATCTGTACCCAACTCGAAATTACAAAGGAGAGAGATCAAATCATACCTTTGAAGCTTTTGAGAAGAGGGAGCTACCTGAGAATTTCTGACGAGTGTGAAAGAATAGCATGACTAAGCTTGAATTCAATGGGGATGGGAGAGACAACTATGGCAATGTGTTGTTGAGTGTGTGTGGGTGAGCCAATTTGTGCAGTGTGTTTGGTTGAGAGCAAAGCTGAGGAGCAGATGTGTGTGCTTGTGATTTTTTCTTTTAGATCTTGATGTGTGTTTGGTTTAAGTGAGGTTAGGGTTTTTGTATTGTGTTCAGTGTTTAGGGCATGTAATGTGAGGAGGTTCGACTAAAATAAGGAGAAAAAAACATTAAACTGGGCCGAAATAACTTACCTGCCTCAGTACCCAGCGTTACCCAGACGTCGCCAGCCTTACATGGCTTTACCCGGGCATCGCAGCCTAAGGCCTGGTGCACCTGGTGTTAGCCAGGCGTCGCCAGCCCCAACGCCTGATGTACGTCAGGTGACGCTAAAACCCTACTCGACTTGCCCAAACTCACCTGCAAACTTATTAGTACCTAAAAACAAAAAGAAAAATTCTAACTACACTAAAACTCAACTACGAATTGGGTTGCCTCCCAACGAGCGCCTTAGTTAATGTCGTGGCACGATGAATACAACAATCTAATGGGTTGCCTCCCATGAAGCTCCTGATTTAACGTCGCGGCACGACGTAAATAATTACACTTAAGGCTCGCTTAACCTTGGTGGCTCGAGCAAATGAGTCACTGACACTACTTTTGTATCTTCCATGCCCAAATAATGTTTTAACATGTGCCCATTGACTCTAAATGTGCGAGAGTCATTTGATGCAGCAATCTCTATGGCTCCGGTTGGGTGAATCTCTACCACAATAAATGGTCCCAACCACCGTGACTTTAACTTACCCGAAAAGAACCTCAACCTTGAGTTGTATAGCAATACCTTATCTCCGGGTTTAAAACTCTGCTCAAGAATATTTTTATCGTGTATTATTTTCATTCTCTCCTTGTATAATCTTGTGCTCTCAAAAGCGTGGTAACGAAATTCATCAAGCTCGTGCAGCTCTGTGACTCTACTTGTGCCCGCAACTTCTATATCGAGACTCAACTGCCGCAGTGCCCATAAAGCTTTATGCTCCAACTCTACTGGTAGGTGACATGCCTTCCCAAATACCAATTTATATGGCGACATACCAATCGGAGTTTTGAAAGCGGTACGATAGGCCCAGAGTGCATCATCTAACTTTCTTGCCCAATCCGTTCTTGTAGCATTAACAGACTTTGTCAAAACACTCTTTATCTCTCTGTTCGACACTTCTACTTGCCCACTCATTTGTGGATGATATGGGGTGGAAACTTTGTGACGTACACCATACTTTTCTAATAGCTTTGCGAAGGCTCTATTACAGAAGTGAGTGCCTCCGTCACTGATTATCGCCCTTGGGGTGCCAAATTGGGTGAATATGTAATTTCTCAAAAAGCTAATTACCCCCTTAGCATCATTTGTCGGGAGCGCTGCAGCCTCCACCCATTTCGACACGTTGTCCACAGTACGAGTATGCATTTGTTGCTATATGAGCTGACGAAAGGCCCCATGAAATCGATTCCCCACACGACAAACACTTCTACCTCTTGAATTGGGTTCATAGGCATCTCATGTCGACGGGAAATATTCCCAGTTCGTTTGCATTCGTCACAACCTTTCACCTATAAGTGTGCATCTTTGAACACTACCAGCCAGTAGAAGCCCGATTCCAGCACTTTCGCAGCGGTCCTTACTCCCCCGAAGTTGCCACCATATGATGATGCATAACAAGCCTGCAAAACAGAAGATTGGTCTATCTCGGGGATACATCTCTGGATCATGTCATCAACACAAATCCTGAATAGGTAAGGCTCATCCCAATAATACATGTGATAGTCACGAAAGAACTTTTTCTTTTGAACAGAGGAAAGATCATAGGGGACAATACCGCTTGTCAGGTAGTTTGCAATGTCTGCATACCATGGCGCCTCCTCCAATGTCACTGCTAGCAATTGTTCATCTGGGAATATCTCAGTTATATCTTCTACCTCGACTTTCTTTTCAACTCCCTCCAACCTTGAAAGGTGGTATGCCACTTGGTCTCCAATTCAAATTCTTGTAGCAAAAGAACCCAACAGATCAGTATGGCTTTGACTCCTTCTTTGCTATCAGGTACCTAAGTACTGCATGGTCAGTATAAATAATCACTTTTGAACCAATCAAATAAGACCTGAATTTATTAAATGCAAACACCACAACCAACATCTCTTTCTCAGTCATGGTATAATTGAGTTGTACACCGCTTAGCGTTCTGCTTGCATAGTAAATTGGGTGCACCAGTTTGTCCTTCCGCTGCCTCAGGACTGCTCCTATAGCATAGTCACTCGCATCACACATAAGCTTAAACGGTTGCTCTCAGTTGGGTGCAATGATGATTGGTGCAGTCACCAGTCTCCTTTTCAGCTCCTCAAATGCTAACCTGCAGTCATCAGAAAACACAAAAGAATGATCCTTTTCAAGGAGTTTACATAAGGGGTTAGCAATTTTAGAGAAATCCTTTATAAATCGCCAGTAGAACCCGGCGTGCCCAAGGAAACTTCTTACTTACTTGACTGAAGTGGGCTGTGGCAACTTCTCAATCACGTCAACCTTAGCATGGTCAACCTCAATACCCTTACTGGACACTCGATGCCCCAACACTATACCTTCTTGTACAATAAAACGACACTTCTCCTAGTTCAACACTAAATTTGTCACTATACACCTTTTCAACACTCTTCTTAAATTGTGAAGACAGTCTTCGAACGAATCCCCCACCACAGAGAAATTATCCATAAAGACTTCCATAATATCTTTAACCATATCAGTGAAAATGGCTAACATACACCTCTGAAAGGTGGCCGGTGCATTGCATAGGCCAAACAACATTCTCTGAAAGGCAAAGATGCCATACAGACAAGTGAATGATGTCTTCTCTCTATCCTCAGGGGCTATGGAAATTTGATTGTACCCCGAATATCCATCCTAAAAGCAGAAGTGAGACCTCCCTGCCAATTTATCCAACATTTGGTCAATGAATGGTAAAGGAAAATGGTCTTTCCGGGTGACTGTGTTTAGTTTTCTATAATCCATACAAATTCTCCAACCCGTAACTATACGAGTCGAGATCAACTCATTATTCTCATTGGGCACTACAGTCATTCCACCCTTCTTTGGCACACACTAAACTAAGCTGACCCAATTACTGTTAGAGATTGGGAAGATGATTCCCGCATCTAACCACTTGATTACTTCTTTCTTCACCACTTCTTTCATGTTAGGGTTCAGCCTTTTTTGATGTTCTCTAGAAGGTTTGTGACCATCTTCCAGTAGAATCTTATGCATACAAAATGTCGGGTTGATCCCCTTAATATCTACAATGGTCCAGCCAATTGCAGTCTTGCATTCCATTAACACCTGCAAAAGTTGTTCTGCATGCACATCTAACAAACTGGATGAGATAATAACAGGTAAAGTGGATTTAGGTCCCAAGAAAGCATACCTAAGGTGAGACGGTAACGGTTTTAGCTCCAACTGTGGTGGCTCTTCAATTGATGGCTTAGCTGGAGGTGTTTTTCTTTCTTCTAAGTGTAAGGGCTCGAATTCGAGCTCTCTTTTCCAGTACCCTCGCCCTTCAAGGGCCAAAACCCACTCTGCCAAGTTTTCACCATCCATTTCTTTTAAGTTCATGAGGCATACTGCTAGAGGGTCTTTTGCGTTCAGAGTCTCATCTTCCTCCTCCAAGATCACATCCACAACTTCCATCAGAGAGCAGTTAGCAAACTCACTGGGTCGCCGCATAGATTTCTGCACATTAAACACTATCTCTTCATCGTTTAGTCTCATACTTATCTCCCCAATTTCACAATCAATTAGGGCTCTCCCGGTGGCCAAGAATGGCCTTCCCAAAATTATGGGAATCTCCTTGTCAACCCGGCAGTCTAGAATGACAAAATTTGTTGGGAAAACAAACTTCCCCACCTGTACTAATACATCATTAAGGATACCAGAAGGCCTCTTCACTGTCCGATCGGCCAACTTTAATAACATAGACGTGGGTCTAGCTCTTCCAATGCCTAACCTTTTGTAGATAGCCAAGGGCATCAAGTTTATGCTTGCCTCAAATCACAAAGTGCCTTAGCAAACGCATAGTTGCCTATTGTGCATCGGATTGTGAAACTCCCTAGATCAGATAACTTCTCAGCTATGGGTCTTGTCACAACAACACTATATATCTGAGTCAGTGTAACCGTGGCCAAGTCTTGAAAGTCAAACTTACGAGACATCAAGTCATTTATCATTTTTGCATAACCAGGCATTTCCTTTAAGGCGTTAATCAATGGAATGCTCACATGAATTTGCTTCAACATCTCCAAGAATTTCTTATATTGCTCATTGTTTTGATATTTGGTCAATCTCTGGGGGGAAGGGTGCTGGAGGCCGCTTCTTTCCTGTGATTTTATTTTGAACCTGCTCTGGCACTGTTTCTACTCCCTTCTCTTGCTCTGACTCAGTTTCCTTCACGACTTCTTTTTCTTTGCTTGTTTTAGCGGGCACATGTTGTACCGTCACCTCTGTTAATCATGTTGAGTCATCTATCTCGATGGGTACTAGCACAAGTGTTTAAGTAGGCCAGCTTTCGCGAGCCATCTCTTGCTCCAGATCTAGGTCTCTACCATTTCGTAGACTCACTGCCATAAGATATTTAGGTCCCTTTGGATTGACTTGTGTATCTGCAGGTAACGTCCCTTGGGGATAATTGTTTAGGGCCATAGAAATCTATCCTAATTGAATCTCAATACCCTTTATCGCTGATTCATGCGAGTCTACCCTCTGTTACATTTTTCCCGTGGACCCAATCAATTGCTACAATATTCTGTTGTTGCTGTCCAGCATTCCCTCAAGTTTAGTAAACCCATCATCTGGTCTCATAATCTGTTGTTGTTGAGGTTGTTGATAAGTCATCTGCTGATTTTGCTGGATGTAGCCCTGTTGCCTTTGGTAAGGCGCAACTTGACCCTGTGGTCGCATAGCTCCAGGATTGTTGTTGTTATTATATTGCTGCTGTGCTGGTCTATATTGTTGATTATGTTGACCCGAATTCTGACCACCTTGCCTCTGTCCCTCATAGTTGGCTACATAATTCATATCTTCCTAATGTTGCTGGTTGTCACCTTCCGCACTCCACGAGCAAACATATGGTTAGTTAATGCATGGTGTACATATGCCCCAATTAGTTGTGTCAACTATGTGAACCTGTTGCTTCTGGCCTGATTCATCAATATTTTTGGTGAGGATACTCATTTGTGTCATTAGAGTGGCCACATTCTCAGCTATGGAGTTGTTTGGGTCCAAAGTCACTAAGTGAACTATCGGAGTGATTGTAGAGGCTCTTGTCATCCATCCTGAGTTTTGGGACATCTTATCAAGTAGGATCTTGCATTCTGCGAACGTTTTACTCAAAAATGCTCCACCTGCTGAAGCATCAACATTGGCCTTTAAGCTGTCAGTCAGTCCCATGTAGAATCTTTGCCCCAACATCTGATCTGTAATACCATGATGTGGACACTTAACTAACATGCCCTTGAACCTCTCCCACATTTCTTGTAGTGATTCTGTTGGTCTCTTCCTGTAGCTCAATATATCACTAATCTGTTGGCCAGTTTTATTTGGTGGGTAAAATTTGTTCAAAAATTGCTTGACTAATTCCTCCCAAGTAGTGATGGAATTTATGGGGAGTGAATTAAGCCAAGTCTGAGCTTCTGCTGTCACCGAGAATGGGAACAACAAAAGATTTGTTGCGTCCGGTGTCACGTTAGGTTGCATTTGCGTTAAACATATCGACAGGAAATTCTTCAGGTGCTGCTGAGGATCTTCAATGTGTGACCCTGAGAACAGTCCCTTGTTCTGCAACGAATGTATCATGTTGTTTGTGGTTTGGAATGATTGTGCTTGTATCTGAAAGACTGCAATTGCGGTTGCCAGATTGTCGGTGGTGGGTTGTGCCCAATCATATAATGTTGTTTCTCGTACACCCCGATTGTTTGGTTCATTCTCATTCTTTCTGTTGTTGATTGGATTTTCTATTCCGTTAGCCATGTTTGGTTCGATTTGTTCTGTCGAGTTTCGTTGCTGTTTGCTTTTATTGTTTGCACAATTTAGTGCCTTGAAAACTTTCTCAGGAGCTAATAACGCTTCGAGCAATTCACCAGTTCTGGAGGAGTTCCTAGGCATGCACCTGTAACACCCAAGACTACAAACGTTAAAATTTCAATGTATTTGGTTTAGAATGAAGAAAATTGACTATACTAAGAATTCTAGCACTTATTTTAGCTGCAATTAATAACACCGTTAATTCCCCGGCAACGACGCCAAAATTTGATCATGCCCAACTATGCCTTATAAAAAGGACTTAGCAGTCATTACAAATATATTTCGGCTAATAAGTCCGGAGTCGAATCCCATAGGGAATTAACCTATCAAACACAGCTACTAGACTCGCACAAATTCACGCAATCAAGCTTCAGAAATATTTAAGTAACAATTTGGATTTTATTAACTAAATATTACGTAATGAAAATGCAATAATTAATAACTAACTACGAACGGGTTGAAAATAAGAATTGGAATGATCTAAGGTTGTGATTTTCCCTATTATTAGAATCTTTTCCGCTACGTTTTCTACAAATTTGCCTAAGTCTTCTCTATCGACCATGAGCACTCTAACTGTCGTAACTCTCTCCCGAGTAATTATCACAATTTACTAGGCATATTCTCTCGAATTACGCTAGTTGGCATTAAGTACAGCTCACTCAGATCGCACCAAGGTTTCTTTATCCCTAATTCCACCTTTAAACCTCTGTATTGATCCCTCACATACGTTTAGGAGTGATGTTGTTCAACAACTACCTAAATATGCACTCTCTTTCGAGTAATACATACTTAATAGGCACAACTAATTGAGGACCCCTCAATCAACCACAAGACTAATATAGTTGAACAAATTGAGAAAATACTACTGCAAATTTATATTAACGTAACAAGAAAATCATCCTTCAATAGGTTCCATCAAAACCTTAGGCTATGGATTTAGCTACTCATGATCAAAGTAACAATATCCAAAGTATGTTGCATAATTAAAGTACAAGATAAAGATAAAGTGATGTAGAAATTGTTGACTCTAACTCCCGGCGGTTGTTCTATGAGATATCCTTGCCTCCGGTTGCAAAAGTCCTTCCAAGTGGTATTTTTAGGTCTATTTATATGTGTAGGAAAAGACATAAACGTGTAGGCCAAGTCCTAGTCAAACCTGAAAACGAATTAAGTCTTCAAAAATCGGATTGGACCTGGTCCCAGGCCTGGCATCGCCAGCCTAATGCCTGATGAACCTGGCTCCAGGCCTGGCGTCGCCAGCCTAATGCTTGATTCTGCTTGACCTTTGCCTTGCAACGCCAGCCTAACACCAGCTTCAAGCCTGGCGTCGCCAGGTTCTCTCATTCACTGCTCCCGCGCACGCTTTCGACTTGTAGGTATCCTTTTTCTTCTACTTTCATCTCCAATTCACCTACATATAAAATGGACCCTACTACACGCAAATAAGGTGTACTTTATCATTAAAGCGTATAAAAATGCAAGACTAATAATGTGCTAAATCATTAATTATAGCCACACATTAGTCCCTCAGTTCTTCATACAAACGTTATAGTCTTAGCCTTCGTGACCGGTAGCTTTGCCTCCTTCTTAGCCTTCTTATACCCTTCTCTGATGTTCCTCTTCTCCTTCTCGTTCGTGCTCTCTACTAGCTTTAAATATGCTGCTTTCTTAGCTTCTACTTTCCTTTGGACCTCCTCATTCTATCACCAGTCTCCTTTGTGGCCTCCCGTGTAACCTTTTGAGACCCCTAACATCTATGGCGTAGCTCTCAACATAAGAGAAAGGAATCAAGGCAAGTAAATACTCTAAAGTAACCCAATATAACAAATCGGAGTGAAATAGAAGCAAATAAAAATTAAATACATATAATAAATATAAACGAACAACAAGTAAAAATATGGATGCACGGATCAAGAAACAAGAGAGGGAATGTAACAAAGAAAGCATGTATTTAACAAAAAAAACGCAAGTAACAACGAAGGCATGATATGAGTAGTAACATAGAGTAAAAAGGCATAATGTAGTTAAGATACATGGTCAAAGACCCACCCCGCATGCTTAACCCATGACAACGTATATACACTCGTCACCTTACATATACGATGTCCCCACACATAAATCAAATAGCAAATAGTCCAATCAAGTCCTAATTCCTTCAAGGTTAACTACTACACTTAGCTCACTCCGCAACCAAATCAACAACCAATCACGGCCTTGCCTTTTGAACAAGCCTCCAAATCAACCAAATCTAGCCAATTATCGTTCAAACAATTCAAAATAAAATTTAGAAACTACCCACGAATGAAAAAGGCTCAATTTTGATTATTTTTTAAAAGTTCAAGAAAATTTAACCCCGGGCCTGCATGGTCGAAATTCGAGATTTGGACCAAAATCTGATTACCCATTCACCCCCAAGCCTGGGTATGTGATTTGTTTCGAAATCTAATGTTAATTTGAGGTTTAAATCTTAATTTTACAAAATCCCAAAAATCTACCCAAAACCACTAATTTCTACTATGAAATTCTTTGATTTGATGTTAAAAACTCATGAAAAGTAATTGCAATTTATTGAAAACTAGTTAAAGATGCTTACCAATGAATTTGGGAAGAAAGAGTTATTCAAAAATCACCTCTAGAGAGCTTGGAGTTGAAAAATGGTATAAAATGAACTAAGTCCCGACTTTTCCCTCTTTTACCCAGTAACAGACATCGCATTTGTGAATACTTGGTTGCAAATGCGACCAAAATGATTGCAAATGCGAATGTCCAATGTCCGCAAAAGCGATCCTGTTCTCACAAATGAGAAGACACCTAGCCCAGTCCCTTTACGCAAGTGCGATCCAATAACCGCAAAAGCGAACTCGCAAATGTGAGCCAGACCTCGCAAATGCGAGATCTGCATATTTGCACCAGCAATTGCTGAGCACCAGCATTTGCAAACCCATCCGTAACCCATCCAAAACTCACCCGAGCACCTCGGGCTCCAAACCAAATATGTACACAAATATAATAATATACTACAAACTTGTTCGCTACCTCAAATCATCAAAATCATCAAATAACGAGAATCGATCACCAAAACTCTAAATTTCAACTTGAAAACTCAAATTTTAAATTTTTTCACATAATGCGCCGAAATACGCTCAGGTCACCCCGCCCCCCAACCAAACGTACATACAAGTTCAAAAATATCATACGAACCTACTGGACTCATCAAACACCGATTCAAAGTCGTATACCAAACATGTTGACCGTGGTCAACTCTAGTCTCATTTTAAGTCAAAAATCATATTTTCTTCAAAATTTTACGTAAAAACTTTCCGAAAAACGGTACAGACCACACATGCAAATCAATAAACATCAAATGAAGTTATGAAAAGTCTCGGAACACTAAAATTAAGGCTAATAGTTAAAACGACCTATCAGATCGTCACACAAACCAATAGCGCAAACGACTAATATGGACCGTAAAATAAAAAGATTATATAAAATACACACTCTCTCTCACACACACACTACACAAAGAGAGAAAGAGAGAGAGAATAATTTATAAAGAGGTATTTTTATAGTTGGTTTGGTTCGATCTTTTTCGATTTTTTTTTGTTTAAAAACAAAATTAAATCAAATCTAGTCGCTTTTAAAACAAATTTAAAACTAAAAGTAAAACTAAATTAAATTAAAAAATAATAATTGTTTTTATCGATTTAATTCGATTTTCGGTTTGGTTTAGGTTTTTGGTTTTCCATGAACACCCCTAATTATAGGAACGGGCCCTGCCAAGGAGTAAATCTTTTTTAAAAAATACTTCATCCATTTCAATTTATGTGACATAGTTTGAATTGACACAAGGTTTGTAAAAAATAAAGACTTTTGAACTTGTGATCTAAAATATGTCACATCTTTTGTTTGAATATAAAACTAACATTTATGAAAAGTTTGTCATCAAGAATAAACTGAAAAATATAAAGTTAATTATTTGCAGATTTAGAAATATCATTATTTTTGAAATAAATTAAAAAAAGAGTTTAATTTATATACACTATTCTAGTAATAAACCTTATTTTCACTAACATTATTTTCATCGTAATACATTTGCTATCAAGTCATCTTTATTTATTCTAGTAACTAATCTATCTTATTTTCAAATTTCACATTCTAAATAGGCTAGTGTTTAGGTAACTTGATAATGTAAAAAGTTATTTATACTAACATATATACTTATAACTTAAATTCTAAAAAAAAAGTGTGATACATAAACAGGGAGGTAGTTATTTTTGTTCAATCAACGCTTCCCCCCCC
>AWOL01S0011140.1:184471-200191 GCA_000715115.1 Nicotiana otophora | reverse complement strand
CGTCCCCCCCCAAACCCCAAAGCTCACCTTGTTTAATAAAAGGAATTGAAACTTGACAGTTAAAAAAAATTTCGAACTAAACGCCACATCAATCATTTTCCCTTTCTTTTTCAAAGTCAAAAAGACTAACTATAAGCATATACTTCACTCTCCCTCCCACATTGTTGGCTCCATACTCCACGGCCACTGGCCACTCCACTTATTACACTACTCCTCTCTTTCACTCTTTCTGTTTATATTATTACTATTCTCTAAATTCTTCAAAAAATACAAACTTCATAAAACAGACATTACTGTAATGTAAACAATAGATTTTTTCCTCTTTCTTTCTAGCATGACTTCGAAAAGTGCAAATGGTTACGCCATTAACAACAACAACAACACACAAAGCTCGCCGCCGACATCGCCGAAAAACCGGCCAAGTTCCCGGAGGAGGCTACGCAGGCGAGGAAGCTTCCGTCGGAGGCACTTGCTGCTGGTTGTGCCGCTTCTCTACTTCTCGGGACTGATCAGCTGCATGCGGCCACTCTTTTCCCTGCTGCAACCACCTGCAGGTGCTGTATATCGTAGCCATGACATTTTTCAGAAGCTTTGGACCGACATTCAAGCTGATAACTCTTCCTCTATTCAGGTAATTTTTCTTTCCTGGTTTAATCTATTAGTTTACTTAGCGGATCTGAAACTGCCTCTTCCACTGAAGAATCTTCGTGTTAAATTTGGAATTCGTGAAAGCCCTATTGAAATTTACTTTCGTCAAAGCAAAAGGAGGAAAAGAAGAGAGAAGAGAATAGTGTTACTTCTAGCCTTTTACCTCGTAAGGGAAAAGAAAAATGAAGAGAAAGTTTTAGTTGAGTGTTAAAAGATCTATTGCTGGTTACTTTCTGCGACGATCCAAAATAGTTGTCCAGTTTTCGCTTGGTCAATAGTTTTAAACTTTGACACGAATTTTGTTAAATGATTTGAAATGAAAATGTAATTTCTTTCTAAACATTATTGTAAATAACCACATTTTTTTTATCGTGACTAATTAGTTCGCATTTGATGTCAGTTTGAGCACAAAATGGGGAATAATTTGGGACCGGTGGATTATTTAATAGTTTGGTTCGAATGCATATATTGCAGCTATCCTTCATTGCTTTATATACGTAGACATACACACACATCTGTAAAGAAAAAAGCGCACATCTGTAATTATGTATTTTTTTTATAACGTCCTCCGCGTCAACCTGTCTACACCTCAACTAATCTACATATTACTTGCACCTCCTCTGTCTTTTTCCATGTCTCCATCCGCTCCTCTCTGTTCTTGCAGTACTTTGCATAGGAACAGGAGGAATTTTGATTAAATATTGGGTTACTGTAATGATGAATTAGTCCTGTGATTGTGCAAAATCTTGTACATTTTGTTTAATGGTAAGCAAAGTTGTACTAATCACAAGCATTAAGATGGTGCATAGTGTTTACAACTGTAACCTTACAAAAACTCAGTTCCATTTCTAATCAGTGAGAGAACTGAGGAAATCTATGAGCCTATCAACATCATATACATTCTGCATTTTATACCAGTAAGCCAAAAGGGAAATGCTTTCCGCATTTTGGTAATTATTGACCCTCGGCACATGGCGTTTATTGACCTAGAGAAAGCGTATGACAAGGTCCCTAGGATATATTAGGAGATGCTTGGAGGTAAAATGTGTTCCGGTAGCATACATTAGGGTGATTAAGGACATGTAAGATGGAGCTAAGACTCAGGTTAGGACAGTGGGAGGAGACTCAGAGCATTTTCCGGTGGTTATGGGGTTACACCAAGGATCCGCGCTCAGCCCGTTCCTATTTGTATTGGCGATGGATGTACTGACGCACCATATTCAAGGGGAGGTGCCGTGGTGTATGTTATTTGCTGATGATATAGTTCTGATTGATGAGACGCGAGGCGGTGTTGACGAGAGGTTGGAGGTTTGGAGACAGACCCTTGAGTCTAAAGGTTTCAAGTTGAGTAGAACTAAGCTAAGTTGCTCGGACTCGGGTGCGGGCATCCGATACGGGCACGGATCCGAGTATGGATTCGGCAAAATCTAAATTTTAAGATTTAGGGGTGCGGATCCAGATACGGGTGCGGGGATTCAGCTAAAAAAATTTAAAATTATAAAAAATAGATCTATAAAGAGGAAAAGAAAGCCATTCAAGGCCTTCCACCAACTCTCCATCTATATCGCTGCTACTGTCTACCAGAAGTTCGAACTTAGAACACGACCCCTTGAATTCTTATTTTTTCTGGAATACAAAGCAGCAAATATGAGACAAAAGTATTACAATATTGAAGGTATGCCATTTTCTATGTCTTACATATATATATATATATATATATATATATATATATATTTTAAACTCCTCCCAAATTAGGAGGATCTATAGTGTTTCCACACTTCCCCTCCAGCGTGACTCCAACCCAGGACCTAACGGTTGTGGGTGGAGGTGCTTTTACCAACTGAGCAAGCCTCACTTGTCTCTTACATATGTTTTATTTTTAAATTTGAGAAATCAAAATCTCAATTTCCCCCCAAATTTGTCGATGGACTCACATTAAAGAATTCGAAGTTAGTTGGACGAATACAGGACGCATCCCGCTCCCATCCCATGTCGCGACGGGTGCGGCACCAAAAACGAAGAGTCTGCGCAACTTAGGAACTGAGAGAGAATACTTGGAGTTCAGCGACGTGACGGGGGAAGCGGACATGGACGTGAGGCTTGATTCACGAGTCATCCCCAAGAGAGGAAGTTTCAAGTATCTTGGGTCAGTTATCTAGAGGAATGGGGAGATCGACGAGGATCTCACACATCGTATCAGGGCAGGGTGGATGAAATGAAGGTTAGCATCTAACGTCTTGTGTGACAAGAAGGTGACACCGGAACTTAAAACTAAGTTCTATAGAACGGTGGTTAGACCGACAATGTTGTACGGGGCAGAGTATTGGCCAGTCAAGCATTCCCATATACAGAAGATGAAAGTAGCAGAAATAGGGATGTTGAGATAGATGTGCGGGCACACTAGGTTGGATAAGATTAGGAATGAAGATATTCGGGCGAAGGTGTGCGTAGCTCCCTTGGAAGACAAAATGCGGAAAGCGAGGCTTAGATGGTTCGGACACGTGCAGAGGAGAAACCTAGATGCCCCGGTTAGGAGGTGTAAGCGGTTGGCCTTGGCGGGTATGAGAAGAGGTAGAGAGAGACCTAAGAAGTATTGGAGAGAGGTGATCAGGCAGGACATGGCGAGACTCCAGCTGATTGAGGACATGACCCTTGATTGGAAGGCGTGGAGGTCGAGCATTAAGATTGTAGGTTAGTAGGTAGTTGAGCGTTTGTCCACTTCCGTACTGGGTGTAGGGCTAGTCTGTTAGTGCCTTGTTTTCGTATGTGGTACGTATTGTGTTCATATTATTTTTTTGCTCTGGTTTCATAGTACCTTGCCATTGTTACTAATCACTCATATTGCTTTTTTTGCTTTTTCCATTTATTTTTTTGATTCTTAGATTGCTTTTTCCATGTATTTTTCTGATCCTTAGATCGATGGTACTATTTTTTTGGCCTCTGCTACTGATACTGTTATGTTGTCTCTTTTCATCTTCTTGTGCCGAGAGTGTATCGGAAACAACCTCTCTACCCCACGGGGGTAGGGATAAGGTTGCGTACACACTACCCTCCCAGACCCCACTTGTGGGATCATGGTAGTAATTAGCTGAGATGATCTGTCAATCTTATTGTAGCTGTCTTCTGTCTGGATATACAAAAGGAAGCTAAAAGAGCAAAGACACTGTTCCACTGGAAATACTGCCTCAACTAAAGGTATCAAAATAACATGTCTTGTTGACTTGTGCTGGATTTTATTCTTCCTTAGAACAGCTCTCTGCATTTTGACTAATTTGTGTGCATTTAACTTTCCACAATCAGACTGGATTTTAGTGAAATTTTCATTTTCACGATGAAATGACAAAAATATTATAGGGCGAATTACCAGTATCAGTAAGAAGGTTTTGGTTTTTGAACCACCTTATAAATTCGTACAGAATATTAGCCTGATGGAAACCAAATTTGACCTTCACCAAGTCCAAATGGATGAAACTATGGGATAGAGTAAATTTCTAGGATTGATAATCAATTGTGCATTTACTAGTTTTCATCTGGTCAAAAATATTAAGTTGGTGGGCGTTGTAGGAATGCTGATAGTTACATTAAATCAGGAACCTAACAAAATTTATTTCCATTTCAGGTTCTCCTGGAACCAATCTTTACTTAATTGTTGATGCCAATGGTGGCCTCAATCAGCAGCGATCATCGGTATGTAATTTCATGAGTCAATGCCACTATATTTCCCAAGTAATTTTCTGCTAACTTTTGTTAAAATTGCAAATTTGTTATACTTAATTTTGTACTTGAGTTTTCTATCTCTTATTTTGCTGGATTTATCCATGTTTTTTTAAATTGTCAGGTCATTACCAAAGTACAATGCTACTGTATTCCTATTTCAAGTTTGATTTTTCATTGTAAATAAACACCAAGTAGTTGTTTTCGGCACCTAATTAGAGAAACAGTATAGAAGACAGAAGTCATGGTGATTGCAATTGGCCATTTTGAATAGCTAGATGGACCTATACTACCTTGACATGAATTTGATATGCTTATTCAGTTGCTCAAATGTTGGGTAGATCAGGGGTACTACTGGTTTGTTAGTTAAGTCACGTAGTAGCTCATATAAGTTTCTAAGCAAGTATCAGGACACGTTTTTTGGTATTTCTTTATTCATTAATGTAAAATGAAAATTTAGCTTAACCCCTCTTGTTGATTTTAGTGCAGATATGCAATGCAGTAGTCATTGCTGCGCTATTGAATGCCACACTTCTTATTCCTCGTCTGGAGTTTCACAATGTCTGGAGGGATTCAAGGCAAGTTTTCAGAGTACTTTCCGTTCTTGTGAAAATCATACCAAGTAATGGTTGATAATTACACCTCGTTTTCACCCCTTCTTATTTGATCTCAAGATCTCATACTCTCTGAAATTACACATTTAATGAAATCAAGAATATCCTTTACAAAAAAATGGAAGGATGTGCAAGACAAAGAAATGCAATGTTGTGTTGGATTAAGGAAGCTTCCTATATTTATTTTCTTACTAGTTTTTAAACACGTGCGTTGCACGTGTGTCCTATGCAAGTAATACTGAATGAAATGACATATGCATCAACATTAAAACTGAAGTGTAATGAGTAATAGAAAAGTTAATGAGAAAAAGAACAAACTTAAATTGACGAGCAATCACCTTATTCGAATGACGTATTTGTTGAACGACATATGATTAGATATTGTCTGAATCTGCAAAATTAAACAACTAAATTTAGTTAGGTATGTAAAATATATTAAGAGTTACATTTTCAAGTTGTTAGGTGCAAATATGAAATATATTCGAATCGTATCTAATACTACCTTATAGACAATGTGCTTGAAGTACCTACTCCAGTAAAAGCAATTGCCCAATTTACATAATAAATAAGAAATATTCATTTTCACGCTTGAAAGAGCAACTATGTACCGACAAAGAGAGTAAATACAAGAACAAAATGATACGATGTAAAGCCAGTGTTATATAAGCTTGCATAAAGTGTAATGTAACAGTTCTGATTTTTATGTGTATCTACTGAGTGCTATGTTTCTCAAAATGCCATAAATTAGCTCATTCCTTATTAACCATTAACAAAGTAAAATCTTTGTTTCTTTTTTCTTTCTTATTTTTCATTTTTTTTATGCCAAGAGAGGAGTACCGGGAAAACATAAACATCTATATAAAATTAATCCATCAATAAAATGGGTCAATGAGCGAGAAAGAGATCAATAAAAAAGATAATGATTAAAAAAAAAGTGACGGCAAGTTGCACACCCCATCCTTGGAACATGCTCTTCCCAAGAATTTGAAATTTATTTAGCAAAAGGAAAAAAAGAAGAAAAGAAATGACATGAAACTTCTAATAAAGCTCATTATTTTACAAAGACCAAATTTCTCAAATTAGCTAGTCGATTAGCTTGATTATAAGAAATCATTTCTCAAAAACTCACCAGCTAGTCAATTTGCTTGATTACGAAAGCTGATACTTCTGCAATTTATTACGGCGAAATAATTAATAACATTACAAAGTGATACTAAATAAAAATTTGCATAACAAAAATATATAGTGTCATGAATACTCATAGGAAATAACAAAAGAAAATGAACATAACTATTAAATCTGCAGCTTTCCAGATCTATTGTTTCTTTAACGGTGAGGGTTATACATTTCCATTTATAAAAGTGATCATTGATCAAAAATGAAACCAAAAGTTCTTCAGCTAACGTTAAACTGTTAAAGCTAGGAGGTGAAGAGTCATAGATTGTGATAAATATTCTTTCCAATTAACAACTCATTGTAGTAATTACTTATCATTTAATAGGGTTCCAATGTAACAACCAACTTAATTTTCTGTTGGCCAAATGATTAATGACCATATTGGTTGAAATAAAGCAGACATACCACAGGGCCAAGAATAATTAGCAGAAGATGAACAACTCTTCACATATGTAGAGTATTCTACAAATGATTGATTGTGGTAAATAATCATTTAATGGATTTTATTTGGCTAAAGGCTAATTTGGTCATTCAGTTTTTGAAGGATATTTTAGTAAAATAACTTCGCCTAAAAGTCTTCACACTTATAATATAATATGATGATTTAGTTCTTTCACATTCTGTAATCTATGAGAATCAAGTTTTTCCCTTCCGTAAGAAAATATAGGGAAGATCAATCCAGCCCTTATTCCTTGCATCAACAGGCAATCCAGCATAAAAAGAAAGGCTGCTGTCTTAGTCCTTAAAATGCGTTGCGAAGAGAGATCAAGACGAAGATTTTCTGACGCAGTGCGGGCACTGGATGGAAAAGACAGATAAAGGAACAACCCCCGACAATCCCCCGTATGGAGCCACCGTCGTTTCATCTGGCATGTACTCTCTAGTCACCACTCCTCCGAGTACGACAACGTGAAAGGTTGGAACCGGTCTGACCTATGAGACTACTCGAAAGGAGGCTTCCTACCGATCTTGTTTTCTGGATTGAGTAGAAAAGAAAGCAGGTCAAAGCCTGCCAAGGCGTCAAGGCAGCTCGACAAAGGCGGTTATACTATACATACATAGTTTTCACTAGGGATAAGGAAGTCCTTTATTTTCATTTAAGAAACTCTCTGTTTCTAACTGAGCACGCCATGTGCTGCAACAATGAAATGGGTGTGGGGTAATTGAAGAATATTCCTTTCCATTGGGTTTCATTTCTCGTGTTGAAATATTAATTTAAACTTTATTAACCACCAGAATGCATAGTACAGGTTCAGTCACTACGTGCTTCACCTTGTTGCATGTTTTCTCATGTTAAATCACTCTTTTGCTTCGAATAATACCAATAATCGCATTCATTTAACTTCTGTATTCACAAAGATTATTTTGTTGTTCCCCTTTTTGTCACATTGCAGCGGATTTGCTGATATTTATGATGAGGACCATTACATATCCACCCTTAAAGATTATATTACAGTGGTTAAAGAACTGCCAGCAGAACTGATGGAGAAATATGATTCCAATATCAGCAATATTCGGAATTTGCGAGTCCAAGCTTGGGCACCTCCAAGCTATTACCTGGAAGAGGTTTATCCTGTCTTGCTTAAGCGGAGGTATGTAGTTTTATGGTTTCAGTTTATCTAAATTTATCACTTGTTGCACTAGTAGAAGACATTCCCAAAAACTTTCTGCCAAATGACCACCGGAAAGCAGCTTACATTTCTGTCTTCTTCTTTAACGTTTGGAAGGAACAAATTTAGTAGGTTCTTCTAATCCAGCATGTCAGCTTAATACTATCAGTATGTTTTTACACGACTCTTTTGCAATCATGTCAGCCAGGGTGAGAAGATACATCATTTTGCATCTCATTCTCAAATTACTAAGATTACATATGCTTATGACGGCTCATTAATATGGGACAAGATTAATGAAATCTGATAGCGTGTATTTTACTACCTATTTAGAAGCCACAAACGAGAGGAGCTTAGGGTCAACATCTCTGCTTGAGCAGTTTACTTAAAGGCTGTCCAACATGCTTACGGACAAGTGGCAGTTGTGACATTTCAGGATTACTATGTTCTAATTTTATTGTAGATGTGTGCAGAATTTTGCTGAACCAGTGGACTGAACTTTGCATGTTCCACGTCGGTTGCGGCCTTTTTTAGATTGCCACGTGTGTGATCATGTTGGTCCACTTGAGATTTCCGTTTCTCACACAGCTCTCGAGCTTTGCTTTTATTTTGCTTGACTAACCAATGTGTCTTATTGTAGGTCTAAAAGTCTAAAATATAAGCTCCAAGGAAAAGCTTCTATAAGTTGTTTCGGTAGTTTAAACAAATTATAATTTCTTCATTTCTTTTTAACAAATTATAATTCAAATTAATTTTAAACCTTATGTTATATATATTTTTAAACTATTCAAAGTGTTATAAAATGATAGCTCTTCCGTAAAAAAAATGTTAAGTTGAAGAAAATGTTTTTTTCTATTTAATCCTAAGTTTTAACTATTATTCTTAGAGTCTTGTATCTCGCATGACTCTTTTTCAATTTCTAGTGGATGCTACTTCATTTTCCTAGTAAGAAAGAATGTTAAGAGCTGGCATTGACAGAGAAGAATGTAGTTAGCTATAAATATCACTTTTGTTACTTATGCAGACCTACATTATCCATTCACTAGTTACTTTATATGCAGGGTTGTTCATATTTCCCCATTTGCTAATAGATTATCAATGCATCTTCCATCTCATCTTCAATTCCTGAGATGCTTTTCCAATTATGAAGCTTTGAGGTTCTCCTTGGCCATATCGACACTTGCAAAGAAGTTAGTCAAGCGCATGATTGAGAGGAGCTCTAACTCTGTTGGGAAGTATATTTCTATCCACCTTCGCTTTGAGGAGGTACAGTCTCTCTTCCTAGTTCTGCTTGCAAAGGATTTTCTGGAAGTCCATTGACACTGTTGATCTACAATCTAATGATGCAAACTCCATCTTACATGTGAAGGACATGGTAGCCTTTTCATGTTGTATTTATGATGGAGGAGTGGTTGAAAAGTCAGAAATGGATGTGGTACGTGAGAAGGGATGGGGGAAGAAGTTCAAACAAAAATATCGTGTAATTGCACCTGGTCTCAACCGCATAAATGGAAAATGTCCTATGACCCCTGTAGAGGTTAGAATTTATTTTTATCTGTTTACCTTCAAATAAAATTGGGCTTCCTATCTGGAGCAAGAAAATGGATGTATCAGTATTACATTACCTAAGTCACATCCTGATCTAACTGTTATATTTCTCCTCAGGGGAGAAGGTAATTCCTATAGGCTGAATGCAGCTCTTATGTCTTAAGTGCTAAAAGTGAAAATATTGCACCAACGTGCTGTATTTCAGCCTTGAACGCCAGCCAATTCTCAATTAGAAATAAATTGTACAATTGAGAAGCTTTCAGAGTAGATCTGGAAGAAATTATTTGTTATAATTGGAGCGTCTACTACAAATTGCTACAAGTCAAAATTGCATTTTAGAAACAGACAAATGTTAGAGACTGGCATTTCATCTTAGTGCACTCTTTTGCTGAATGTATCTTTTAGGATGGCTAGGTCTCTATGAGGCTTGATGGGACACATGCCAATGTTGACCTTCCGAGGAGTCAGTAAATTGTGAATCATTTTTAGTTTCTCTGCTTCAAACACTATGTGTTTCTTCTCAATGATCTTTCTTGATGAATAGGGGCTGGGGTTAGGATATATACAGGGAGTAAATGTACCTTTCTCTTATTTTTTTGGTTTTCCTAACTACTCTGGTAATCAAAAGAGGTGAATATATTATTGGTATAACTTGTAGAAGCTTTATGTCTAGCTATCAAACTAAAACCTTATTCTGTTCCTGGCAAGCTTTTAGATGGATAGTCCTAGGGCTTGTTCGATCATTCTACCCCTTTTCATAAACTGAGAGACATTATAATAATTGCATATGTTTGACCATGAATGCTGAGAAATATTTTTTCTAACTATATTCAGTAAAATCATTTTTCACCTCGTGGGGCTGCCATCTTGCCAGGAATATCATGAAGTGAAGAAGAATAATGAGAGTGCTGCCAATGTTTTCTTTAATGTAGACAAATTTAGAAACAGAAACAAGTAATAATAAGAAATTGCAAAATTACACATGGCAGCACGTGTATTTCACTGTCTACCAAGAGTTTGGTATCTATGCCATGTCATCACTTAGGGTGGTATTTATTACACTTTAAAATCGTTCAGAGGGGTAATAGGACCCCGTAAAGGAAAGGTGTGTCCCTCGAACTTCGAGTATAGTTCAGGGGATACTTATGCCTTTTCCCATCTATCTATATAGAATAGGAGAAGTACATTAATTTCATGATGCCAAGTGTCACAATAAAAATTCAACAAATGTCAAATTTTAGGACAAAATTAGTTAGGTTAGTTAATAATTAGTTACTCTTTTTTAATTTGAATTAAAAGTAATTAAATATCTCTACATTGAAGTTATTTATTTATACATTTTTTTCTTTTTTTTATAATAGTTTCCTTCAAAATATATAGATATTAGTAAATTTATGACATATAATAAAAGAACTTCTCTATTTAACCTTTGAATTAATTTAACACCATCCATTTAGAAAATAATACAATAATATTCTTATTGTAGATAAACACTAAATGAAAAAAATTAAAATATTGTAGAATAAAAACCAATGTATAAAGAGAAGAATAGATATTATGTGATTCTATCCACACTTTAAATTTATTTGATAAAATTAAGTAAATAAATAATACTCGAAAACATTATTGATAAATTTAAATATCGATATAATTTGAGAAAGTCATACAAGATAAAGTCAAGTTAAATTTCAAGAGTAATACAAAATTATATTTATTGTATTATATTAAACTGATTATTTATTAAAATTCATATGTCAATTTAATAATATTAAGTAATTGATAATACCATTAGATAAGCAAGAAACAAAAAAAGAAATAAAATATAAATTTGTGAGAAAATATAAAGTATAAGACTTATAATTAGAATTATGATGAGAAAAGTCGTAGATATACACGTAATTAAATTTTTAGTAAAATACAAAATGAGAAAAGTAATAAAAAACAATAGAAAAGAATGTACGGAAAAAGAGGGATAAAGATAATTTTATAATATTTATATTTTGAATTAATTAATAAATAAAAAATAAATAAATAACACTCAAGAAAATTATTGATAAATTTAAACAATTGAAATTCTTTGAACAGTATAACATAAGTTTAAAAAATATAAAAATATTTCCAGAGTAAGAAAATATATATCTATATTATATTAAAAGAGAAGTAGTATCAAAATATTAAGCCAATTGACAAGTTAATAAAAAGTCATATTAGTAAATGTATAGTACTAAGTACTTGCTAATTTAATAATAATAAAGAATAATTGTGGAACAAACAATTTATTTGATTACTATATAATGTGTATTCTTTGATTTTGTTATATTTCTGTACACTATATTAAATAATAAAATAACAACTAATATTTATTAAAATAATATGATTTATTAAATCATAATTTTATAAGATTACTATTTTGTCAAATTATCTGCCCATCGCGCGGGTTCTAACACTAGTTTATTTATAATATCAATTTCATTGCTCAAGCTGCAGGTATACAAATTCTTGCATTTAGTACTTCGTTGTAGCCTTCAGTTACTCTTTTGTTTCATATATTTTTCTTTGTCAGGATAGGTCGGGATGATGCTCAGGGGTATGGGATTTGCCAAAGATACTCCAATCTATTTGGCTTCTGGGAAGATTTACCAGGCCGATAGATATCTAGCACCTCTTCGAAAGATGTTTCCTCTCCTACAAACCAAGGAGACTTTGTCAACCAAAGATGAGCTTGCTCCATTTGAGGTATAAGTTGTTGATGAGAAGTCATTTCTTTTAGAAATAGTGTGTGAGACATGGTTGACCACCTTCAGTACCACCATCGAATGCACTAGTATCGGACCAACTCAGTAATGGACATATCCACTGTCTATTTCTGCTCTAACTGAAACTAAGTTCTTGGACAAGTATTTGTTCGAGGGATGTATCTAGTACATGGTAGTTTAAAATTCTTTCCTCTCCTAACTTTTGTAACTTTTTGCATATTCTTGATGCCAGCAATGAATTCTACTTACTTCATAAAAAAACATTTCTTCCCACGCTACGATTTTCCAAATTACCACGGCTAAGAAATTGAACTGAATCACAGAGATATAGTGCTCTCTGCACAGCCAATTCAACCAACATTGATTTGCATCTAATGCCAGAAGCACCTCCTAGTGCCAACAAGCTAATGATTTAGCAGAAGTAATAATTTGGCTATTTCAAAAATTTGAGAATTTATTCAGTTTGACATAAAAAGAAACCAGCCAACAGGATTCTAGTGACTGGAACTTTCATCCTGAACCATGCCATAGCCGTGTTGTGTCATTGGAATTTTTTTGGAGTTCTATGTTACTAATTTACTATTTAGCGGAAGCAACTAGCTGATTGTCCAAGCGTATAAACAAGTTCACTTCATTTCATTCCATTTTATGTTTGTTTTATAGGGTTATTCATCAAGACTCGCTGCTGTGGACTACCTAGTATGCTTGTTTAGTGAGGTATTTGTAACCACTCAAGGGGGAAACTTCCCTCATTTTTTGATTGGTCATAGAAGGTACCTTTTTAATGGACACGCCAAGACTATCAAACCTGATAAAATCAAGCTTGTATCTTTATTGCAGAACACAAGTATAAGGTCAGATCCTTTTCCTATAGCTGTCTTCTATTTTCTTTTCTTTCTGCTTCTTGTATAACTGAAAGTACAATCCAGATTTTGTTCCTGCATTATACACTGATAGGTATAATAAGATTTGATCACGAAAAGCATCAGTTGCTGACACTTTATGATCCCAAAGTTAGAATTACATGCATTTTTATGCATATGAGTCAACTTATTTGCTCATAGATCATGATATTATCTAATGGCAAAAAAATTGAATACTGCAGGTCAAAAAAAAAAAAGATTAAGTTTTTTATTTAACTTCCTAATTCTGTTGCCATTATAGGAATTAAAGTAAGACGCGATCATTTACCTGAATCAGGAAGGATTTGTGCCTCCTTTGAACCAGAACAGTTGAAATGCAAAATGAATGGTGAGCTCAAATGTGCATATTAACAAACTAAAGGGCATGAAATGGAATGTACTACCCCTAAAAAGTTGATCATTTCAGAATGTTTCCGAGGCTAAATCTAACCTGATTTTGAAACACGAGGAACAAGTTGTAGTATGAGTCGATCCGAATACATTCTAGGTTGACTCTCACCAATCTAGTATCATCTCTAAGTTCATCTCATCTTTACTCATCCCACTTCTCTTCAATTTCCAGGCAACTTTATCATAATTGTCCAGAGCTTAACATCATTTCTTTTCTTCTTTTTGTTTTCTTTTTTCATAATTGTTATTTTTTCTTGTACTGCTAAACAGCTGGATTGAATTCAAGGGTCAAATGGGATCAATGCTGGCCGAAAGTGACCGGAAGGGCATAATGGTACCTAGAGTTAAGAAGTCCACCAGAAAAGGTTCTATCTATTCGAATCCTTTGCCTGAATGCAGGTGCCTTTGGGAGTCAAAAAGAGCTACCAACCGAAGCAATTCGTACCTCATGGTAGCTCGCTGAGAATCGTCCCTGGTTCTAAGTTTCCTCTGATTTTGAGCAGTCTAAGTTGATCAACTAATCTGGGATCCTTTTGCAAGCACCATTTACTCTTCTATTTTGCTTGTTATTTGCGTAATGATAACAAAGTCTCCACGTGCTGCCATGCTATCCATGGAAATCAGTATACTTCCAGCTTATCATATTGGGGTATACCAGTTTATGTGCCAATAGAATGTGGTAGAAAAGATCTGAGGCTCTAAGTTCAATACTGATTACAGAAACCAAAGATTGTTACAGCATCTCAGTCGAGATCATGAGAATTTATTTTCCAGTTTTTCCTTAGTCAGCAAGGCAGGACATTTCATCTATCTGGAGTTGATACATCAGTTTCTCAGATCCTAAAGGATTCAGTTATTCTTTTTTATAGTGTAGATTCTTGGTTCTTTCTCTCTTCTTCTTTGGTTTTGTTACTGCCTTCACATTGCTTTTGGAAGTTTGTACTCCTCATACTCTACCTATTATATGCTATAAGTTTTAGTGAATTGAATTTCACGATTTATTGTGCCAACTGTTTTTACCTTAGCAAGTGTATTGAGGTTTTTTGCAGCTTTATATAATATTGGACAAATATGAACTTAAATGGAACGGCATAGAGAGTAAGGATTCATATAGTTGACTCCAACTTGCTTGGGTATTTTCCGTCAAGGTAAGAGAGCCGAGAAGGAGGTTTAAACTTCATAGTGGTTATGTAAGGGGAAAACAGAAGGGGGTACATTAAGAATCCATGACTCCAGCCACTTTCCATCCACTCATTGTAGCTTAATAATGAAGATGGAAACCTCAAAAGTGATAGATCTTTACTCCTCTTTATTTAATCTTTTAGATGAACAGAAAGTTACATGACCTCTTCTTTTCCATCCTATTAAAATATTTAAATGGGGTATGTTTATTGCAAAATTAACTCAGTTATCTTTTTATGCATTAAAATTATGATTGTTTTTACGCGGTATAGCTATATCATTTTTATGTGCTGATTACAGTGTTAGTTTCAATTTCATGGATATCTAAAATTTAAGCTTCGAAAGATATATATTTAGTGGTATAACGTAAACCATATAGTTTACATGCGACTTATGTAGTTTGGTGCAGAACATAGGTTCTTTGTTATTTGTATTATCTACTTTAATTTATATATAGGCTTAAAGATATTGAGTTATGAACACACTGCAATGGTGGCTTTAATTTTGTTTTGTTCAGAACGGATATTATATTTGGGGGGTACTGAAATAGTTACTGAACTGGACATTGTTGGATAAAATTGTCACGTCTGCTTTTATGATGTTGAGTTGCTTAAACTATTCCATGAGAAAATGAGTACTACAAGTCATAAAGTGAATGTTGTTATGAAATAAAAGCAATTTAGTAAAATATGAACAAGAACAAGTTATGAAATAAAAGCAATTTAGTAAAACATGAACAAGAAATAGAGATAGAGAGAAGGAAGAGTATTTCTTCTTCAATTATGTGTATTTTCTTATCTATTACAAGGCCTTTATATAGGCATGAAAAGTGAAGAGACATATGTCATTGAATATGTCATTAAGCACAGAAATATGTCATTGAATATGTCATTAAGCATTTGAGAAGATCATGGAGGAAGAGTAGACATCCACCATAATTTGATTTTTCTTATAACACTCCCCCTTGGATGTTTATAGATAATGTGCCTCGTTAAAACTTTATTAGGAAAAAATCCTATAGGAAAAAAAATCTTAGTGAAGGAAAAAGAGTACACATGTTTAGAAATACGCCTTTTGGTTGCCTCGTTAAAAACCTTGCAAGGAAAACCCAGTGGGACAAAACCTTGTAAGGGAAAAAGAGTACAACGCGTATTAACTC
>AWOL01S0011140.1:123130-176073 GCA_000715115.1 Nicotiana otophora | reverse complement strand
ATTGTGATAGGGAGAACTTATCATAACTTGGCTAGATGCGTACACGTGCTGTTGTATATTAAATAATACATCACATACCAAATTTTATTTTGACAATTTTGTTCTCATAACCAATGGTTTAGATATAATTGGAGGCACACAATTTCTGCTAAACCAACTTGAATTTAAGCCAGTATTATCAAGATAAATCATCATAATTTATATTCTGGAACTGTGCTCTAATAATTTGAGCAATCAATCTTGCAAAAGCCAAACTGCAAGTTGATAACAAATGCACATGTGACCATAAAATAGATGCATCTATTAAAATCATATAATAGTAAACGGTCTACATGGAAGGTGACTGAGCCCATATATTTATCACTTTTTATTCGTTCCATAAATCAAGGGATTCAATCCCAACTTTAACTGGTATATCATGAGAATAAGCAGCAGAAGAGAATTCTTGAAGAATCTTATATTTCTTCAATATATGCCAATGTAATTCTCAATTAATTTTTCGTATCATAATTGAACCGAGATGGTCAACCGGTCATGCCAACTAATATTTATTTCAGTAAACCTCTAGTTTACTTGTGGCTTGTGATTGCATCATCATGCTTATACTTGTGTAGTACAAATAAAAAAAAAGTCAGGTAACATTTCATATTTACCCGGTATGATTATAGTAATATAAAGATATTCTATCTTCTTTACATTTATATTCTCAATATGCCAACCACTTTGGCTAATATATTCGTAAATCAAAATATTTCTTTTGACACTTACTACAAGAATAATGTCATGAACAATTTCATTCATTCGAGTAGTAACAAATTAGTTCTTTCAGATCTCTTAACTGCTTTTGTATTACAAGATCTTTTGTCACGCCATCCATATAATGAATGTCTCCTTCACAAAGAGAATCATATCATAATAATTTTCATGTTCAAAATCATCATAAGCAAAATAATTTCTTGCTTTAATTTTGCTTTTAATAACTTTCATAAGGCTTGACAAAATATTTGGCGTATCACATGTATGCGACCAATGATATATTCATGTAACTACACAATAATATTCATTATCTTTCTTTGTCTCAAACCTCCCTTAGAGGTGAGTTGTAGTATTTATCCAACCATGCACAAGTACATTATTATGCATAATCTTTATCACATATATATTTTCACATTCACTTTCAGGAATGAGTATGCATTCTCAATGTTTATCACAAGTCACATTCTCTTCAAAGAATGGAGTATAATCATACAATGTGCTTTGTTATTTTTTTAATACCCATTTGATGGTAAACATTGTCTTGTTCTCCCTTTTTATAATTACCATAGTGATAACTATTATTATTTTGGCCTTTCGCACGCCCACATTTATTTTTCAACCACTTGTCTTTATTTAGACTTATCATGCACTGCTATCACATTCACTTCAAGAATGGAGCAAATCAAGTGGGACAAGCTTCATACTTTTTTATGAAAAATATATTATTTTTTTAGTTATTATTATTATTATCAATATGGTGCATTAGGACTCAAACCCAATGCCTTACCCATATAAAGGCATGCTAGGTCATAATGCATTGGAACTTGAATCCAACGTCCTTTCATCAATATAGTGTGTTGGGACTTGAACCCATCGTCTTACCCTCAATCTTTGGCATAATAGGCCAAAATTCACTAGGACTCGCACTCGAGCCTTTAAAATATTATTACTTCATAATTATAGGCATAAGTAAATTAACTTTCAAAAAGACATATGTAACTATTTCAATCTTGAAACAGTTCCTCTGCAACAAAAATGCTAGTTAGGGTATATGCCTTTTTTTAAAAAAAATGATACAATCACTTTTACATTTTAATGAATTAATTAGGAAAAATGTGCAGATAACCTGTAACTACTTATATTTCAAAGACTATAAGAACTTCATCAAAAAAAATCCAATACGGAGGAATGAACTTTATATTTTCATCAAATATATTTAAGGCTTAATGCATAACTGTGACTATTATAAATTATAACTATAATGAGTTTATATTGATTGTATATTCCAATGCCAAATTTGCAAGGTACTGTAAAATCGCCTACATATTTGATAATTTTGCTTTCAATGAAATACATCATGTGATGGTAAAAATATTATTACTAAATTACCTTAATAATTATCTATCATAGTATGTAAAAGGTGAGAATATATATATACGTTGGAATATTATATTTGTCCTATAAGAGATATAGCAAATAAAGACATACCTTTCCAGCTCTTTATTTCAATGGATACAATTGAAAATAATATTTTAACTAAATACTGCACATAAAGTTAATGCAAAGATATGAAAGTATGAATGGGTTTAGATGGATGTAAAACTTATCTTTGTATTATCATCCAAGACATTTTTCATTGTACTTGATCTCATTGTCTGCTTATAATTTACATAGTCTTGACGTAGAAGATCATGAAATGAGCAATTCGTGCTGATAACGTGTTATGAAATAAAAGCAATTTAGTAAAACATAAACAAGAACAAGTTATGAAATAAAAGCAATTTAGTAAAACATGAACAAGAAATAGAGATAGAGAGAAGGAAGAGTATTTCTTCTTCAATTGTGTGTATTTTCTTATCTATTACAAGGACTTTATATAGGCATGAAAAGTAAAGAAAAATATGTCATTGAATATGTCATTAAGCATAGAAATATGTCATTGAATATGTCATTAAGCATTTGAGAAGATCATGGAGAAAGAGTAGAAATCTACCATAATTTGATTTTTCTTATAACAAATGTTAATGTATTGCGTGGATATTCGCACATAGAATCCAACATGTACATGCTAGAATTGTGTTCCACAGCTTCTTCATTGCTTTGTTATGATAGTCACAGCTCTAGTACAGTAACAGTGTGAATTAATCCAACTTTGCTCAAATATGCTGAAGAATACCTCCCAATGTTACCAAACAGAGCTGTAGAGCAGAAACAAATGTGGTTACTGTTCTCTCCTCCTCCACTTGACATACGGAACGGGCCAAATTCCAAGACGGGAAATCAAGAGAATATTTCATATAAGAACAACTAGGCTCCCTACTTTTCAATTTTATAGCCCATATTTTAATTTACAACCAGCTAACCCAAAAATAATAGGCTGAGATTCAACATTCAATTCCAATAGGTTTTCGAAATTACTACTTAGTTTTTAAAAAAGATTGCTCAAGCTTTTAAGTTAAATTTTAAATTAGTAATTGTAACTCAAATATTAGTTCAACAAACCAAATCTATTTGGGTGGTGAAAATTAGATTTTTAACAAGCTTAAATATGTGGGTTTAAATTTCGAATTTGATTTTGTGAGAAATTTGGAGTGAGTTTTATTTAGACTTGTTAGAAATAGTATAAGGAGATTGTATATAAAATTTGAAGTCATTTAATAAAGATTTAGACTAGTTTTGAACAAGAATTGCAACTAAAAATCGTGGAAGAAATTCGTCTACAGACGCTTATATAAATGTATATAAATGTGTATAAGATGTATTTATACACTCTTATACACTATTATACAAGATTATACATAATTATACAAAAAACTGACTTCGTCTTCTTCCTTGCATTTTTTCTGAAATTTAACTCAAATCTTGCTCAAATCTACTCCAAATCACTTCAAATTTAAATTTTGAACTACCTTTTGATATTTTCAATCAATTGGAACAACACCCAATACAAACAACTAACAAACTCTAAAAATCTTATTTCCAAAAGCAAAACTTTGAATGGCCTTCAATGGTGGACTTCTACTCTTCAATTGTCTTACATTGCAACCAGGTGATACATGGGGAGAAGCAGTAATGGCGGACGACCCCTTAAAGCATATGTAGAAGATGTGAGAAGAAGAGAGAGTGAAAGCAATGGTTGTGAGAACACAGATTTAACTCCATAGTTTTTAGAAGCAATGGTTGTAAGAACACAGATTTTGAATTTGCTAGTGCTTTCAAAATATGTACAATATGGGCTAGGTCGGGTAAAACTTAAAAACATGGGCCATTTTTTGGTATGGTGTGAAGTCAAGTGTATTTTCTTGTAATTCTTTCGGAAATCAATGGGCACTTTTTTGAATATGTACTAAATTATAAAGTTATTTACCATAAATATCTAAAGTTTGCTATTACCAAAGTTGACTGGATTTTTTATGCAAATTATATACATTTGTGATTAGAACATTAGACAAGGTGGGTTGTTCTGATGGTAAGCACCCTCCACTTCCAACCAAGAGGTTGTGAGTTCGAGTCACCCCAAGAGCAAGGTGGGGAGTTCTTGGAGGGAAGGATGTCGAGGGTCTATTGGAAACAGCCTCTCTACCCCAGGGTAGGGGTAAGGTCTGCGTACACACTACCCTCCCCAGACCCCACAAGTGGGATTATACTGGGTTGTTGTTGTTGTTGTTGTTGTTGTGATTAGAACATTATTTGTCTCTCATCTCTTCTATCTTACTTTCTCTCTCCTATCTTCTTTTCCTGCTTCTCTGCCACCTCCATCCTAATCCCTATCGACACCTAAAATCAGCCAGTTATAGCTCTGAATCAAACCCCAGCACTTAATTTGTATATATAGTTAGCGGCTAGTCTTCTTCTTCGCAGAAATTGACTTTGGAATTTCTAACCCAAGCCCAACAAATCAAATTCAACCGCCTCCAACTTTCGGATTCAGCTTCGTATTAGTGTTTCCAACAAGAATCTATATTATCCAGTTGATTTCTCACACAAAATTCAGGTCACGGACGAAATCCGATTTTCTCAAAGTGTGACAATTTCGATTTGGTGGAACACAAATACAAATGAGTCGATTTGGAATTCATTCTCTTTTTTTCTTTCTTTAACAAATCGAGCACGAAAAGAAAAATGTATGATACATCAACATACAAATTAAATAAAAATCTCGTATAAATTTAATACAAAGTTGATACATCCACAACAACATACAAATTAAAAACAAATCGCATACATAATTATACAATATACAACTTATTCACAATTTTCATACATCATTCTTACAAGTTAAATACAACTACAACATCATAAAACTTAAATAAAAAATTTCATGCAATATGTCATTTGTATTTATTTTGTATATGGTTTGTATATATTTTGTTTGTCTTCTTCCTCTTTGATTTTCAATCTGAAATTTCAACCAAAACTAACTATAATATTCACCTATCCTCTCATCCCTGGTCATCCAAAAACCCAATCCGGACATGCGCCCAAGTCCAAGATCATCATACGAACCTGTTGGAACCTTTAAATCCCGATTCCGAGGTCATTTACTCAAAAATCAAACCTTAGTCAATTCTTCCAACTTAAAGCTTCCGAAATTAGAATTGTCTTTCCAAACTAACTCTGAACTTCCCGAAATTCAATTCCGACCATACGTGCAAGTCATAATACCTGAAGTAAAACTACTCAAGGCTTCAAACCACCGAACTACGCGCTAGAGATCAAAACGACCGCTCAGGTCGTTACATTCTCTCCCACTTAAACATACGTTCGTCCGCGAATGTGCTAAGAACTGCTTTGGAGTTGTCTGAAATCACTATTTAACACCTCGTGAACCTAGTCGTGCTACCACAACCCAGTTGAGCACATTAGCTCGAGCAAACCTGAAAATCATCCCTTTTATTTAGGCAAATAAGACTTAGAGCAAAATTCCAACATCTGAAATTACTCTACCGGGTCTGTTTCCAACATACGAACATCGTATTAATCACTACACGATGTACAAATACATGTTCGCATACCTTCGCGGAATCCACATCATGCACCACATAATTTACATGACCATAATAATATCCCCTGATAACAACAGCTGAAAACCCACGAATCTGATGCTCACAACACACCTCATGACTCATATAAGTCTTATTCCAACTCTTGCAATACTACCACGACACAGAAGATGTGTAGAACTCATAACCACCTGCCGAATCACAATTTATGGAGTCTTTCCTCTCGACAAGAACCATTACCTCATTATGGACTGAATAACAATATTTACTCTTTAATATGCTTCATATAAATCTGATCGCACTGATCCCAGGTCCAATAATCTCGTCTCACCCAGTACAAGCTGCTCAGGCAGTAGGCCACATCATACATTGCCAAAAGTCTCATATGATGCCACAATGTGCCAACAAGCTACAAACTCGAAGGTGATACATAAGGAGACAAACTATGGAAAGATCTACTCAACCCACATAACTAATTTAAACAACCGAAAAGATGTTATGAACCTTCCTCAGGAAACGAGAAGCACAACACACAATGATAGGTATACCGATAGTAGTGGGTCCAGCCTATCAAAGAGAAAGTATCATTCCATGATCGAACCTATTGGGTAGGAAATCTATGGTCATATTCATTCTATCACATCCTAGAATTATGGTTGAAGGTCGCCAAGGGTTTAATTTGGGTGTCCGACATAGATATTTGGAGTTGAAAGAAGTGAACAGGTTATTCTCAAAATTTTCTCCATGAAGATATTATGTGAATTGTTAATTAAAGCAAAGTAGGTGTAGTGCACATTGGGCCTTGTGTAATCTTGAATAAAATAGGCCAAACTACGAGTATGATGTTTCACCATCGTTGTCCTCTATGCACCCGGTGCTTCATGTGTCTACGTCAAAGAGGATAATTGAAAGACCTTTTGTCTATCGTTCAGGTGGAAGCTATTGATGGTAAAGTAGATAATTGTCTTGTGAGAGGTAGGTCATCCTTATTAGATAAGTCCGGAAGTTGGGATTGCCTCCTTCAAAGTGCTATAGCTAATTCAGTGAGTCGAGGAGGTCGCCTCAAAGGCTGAGTGTGTTGTGGAAAGAAAATATTCTCACTTATTTGTAGAGCCAAATAGATGTGGTTCAAAAGTTACTTTCTATGTGTTATGATTTAAATGGGTGCAGTTCATGTCAAGGTACCACTGCTGATAATATAATGCCCTTAATATTGAGGTCGGTGTTATTAATATATATTTTGATGCTTTGTTGAGTTGTGGATGTATTGTTAGGAGTTGTTTTGGTGGTTCTCTGGCAAGTGGTTAGGCCCAATTACAGGGGAGACTCTGCCGAAACTTCTGAAAATTTGGGGAGTTAGCCAAATTTTTGAGCTTTTAATGTGTGGATAAAGATTAAAAGTCCCTTAGCTTTTATACCATTAATCCCTCTTCCGTTACCGGCTTAAGCTATGGTTATGGGAGGTTTTAGACTGATTTTTATGCATTTTGCTGTTGTTTTTTTAAATGTTTTTAATGGTTATTTAAGGATAGTGTTAGGTGGTTTTGCTGGATTAATGGAGAAAGAAGGTCTTCTATGGAGCTTTTCACGGTGGTCGAGGTTGTTCATGGCTTTACAGCTGAACTCCGACATAGAAGGGAAAAGTAAACTAATGAGCATCCTATGATGCCATAGCAAATGAAAGTGGACCAGCTAATTCTCAATCTTGACGAACAAAGCAAAAATCTACGCAAGTCAAACATCTTAATATAACTCCACACCCTTTCATTACTCTCTAACTTGGTGAGAAAGATACTTGCACAGAGACACACTTGAGACCTAAAACAACGGATGCAACCACATTTGATTGGTCAAATCCATTCTATGAAATTAAGAAATAAGAATCTTACAGATTCTAAAAAATAGTGTGTAAAATTTCTGACCTCTGCAGAGGACACAGTCTTGCCATACTTCAAATGTTTCTTACCTTTTTGGTGTAATTTGAAACTTTTAAACTCGCTAAGAAGCAATGGAAAAATGAAGAACACGAATGAAACTAATCATTTCAATATGATGCTAGCAAAACAGAAAATTTTCCAGCCATAAACAAATTAGCAATCTTAAATTGATTACCTTAGCACAAAAGGAATAAGGCTTACACTTTGCAAGCTAATCACTTCTATAGGAAATGGTAAGGGAAAATGACATTGTATAGCCTAATTAGCAATCTTAAATTGATTACCTTAGCACAAAAAAATATATTTTTTGTATATATATACATTCTGTATGTTATATATAAAAATTATATAAATTTTATGCACTTTTTCGACTATTGAATGTAAATAGTTTCTAGCGCGAGCTAAAAGTGATATATATAAGAAAAGCAACGGTTTCATATTGGCCAGGCTTAATAGTATATTTACTAACTTCAAATTTGAACGTTAAAAACAAAATCATATTTTCCTCCACAAATAAATGAGTTGATGTCAAAATGCTAGGAAGGTTTATTATGTGAAATTTTACCTTGCATTTCTGCAAAAGTTATATTTACGGCTTACACCCGCGGCCTCCTGATCACGGCGCAACTCTTGCGCTAAGTCAACCCTTCAGCCCTTCTCCTGCTTTGAGCCTGAAATTATTTTCTAAGCGAACTGTTATAACTATATTTTCAGATTACCAAGCGCTTGCATCACCTTCACTCGACGTCTACCCCGTGCAGATATTTTTGTGCTGAAGGGTGTCTTCTCCTAGCTGTTGTTGCCTATGTTTGGCCTTTTGTCTTGAGATGCAGGCCGGCCATTTGTTTCTTTAGATTTTATATTTTATCTTCAATCTTCCTAATTTGAGAGGAAGGAGAACCTGCTTCAGATTTTTCTCAAATATATGTCAATATGACTGCATGGTATTCCTCAGTTGTCTTCTCAAATTCTTTCATGACCCAAATCTGGATCTAGACCGCGACCTTCTAAGCTAAAATATTCGGAAAACATAAACAAAATGAGAAAGAAATACTACTCAACTAACTAAGATAAATAAGGTGTAGATGTATAACATAATATTTGAATAACATCCCATATAGCCCAATAATAGACAATGTCATGGAGCTATTAGATCTGAGTATAAAATGTGGGACCCATTTAAATAAAAATAAATAAAAGAAAAAGCAAAACAAAAGCTGCAACAAGTTAAAATGGACGGTAACAAGATGGCAACTTGCAGATTTGCAAATTGCAAAAAATGAGTCTGATTGGGTGAATTGGACGACTTCTTTCCTTATAAATAGAGCCATTCAGTTTCATTTCAAGACACACCAGAGAGAAGACGGAGAGAGTAATTCACAGATTGTAGTCTGTGAGATAAATATTGAGTGAGAGTAATTTTATAGTGATGTGTTTAAAATAAAGAGTGTTATTTCTTTTGAAGTTGTAGTAGTCTCTTGACACTACCAAGTTATAATATTATAGTGATATTATATTGCTCCACTTGGGTATTGTGTTTTACCCCATTAAACGATTTGGTGTCGTTGTTACTCTTTTGTGTTATTATTATTTACTATGGATATTATTCCTGGGCGGGATATTATTTTTTTCCAACAACGTGGTATCAGAGCCATGGCGAGTAATGGTCCGCTGTATTTTCAGTATACCCGTCTCACAAAAGATAATTATGAGAAATGGTGTCTACGTATGAAAACCATTCATGGCTCTTAGGATATGTGAGAAATCGTAAACAGAGGGTATGCAAAACCCGATAATGAGAAAGCTCTGCCTAAAAATACAAAAGAGGTCTTGGCAAAGACGAGGAAGAAGAATCAACAAGCCTTCACGCGCATCCACCAATATTTGGATGATGCTATGTTTGAGAATGTGGCAGATGCTACCACCACCCTACGAGGTAGCTGGTGCAACTGGTATTATAACCACCTGAGCCAAGCTCGTGAACACACTCAAGATCAAAGCCAAGGCCTCATGAATACCAGGTATAATAATAGGCACCGTCGGTGTCTGCGCTGGTCGCACTGGCTCAACAGTATCCGGAACCTGCTCCTCCACTAGAGTGACTGGTGGCTCTACAAGTGCTACTCTAGCTGCAGCGTGATCCTCACCTCAACCCTAGCCTCTTGCATCCCTAACTAGTGGTAATGGTTCCCGTCCGCCTGATCTGTCTGAACGTGTCCTCACCATCTGTGAGAGAATATAGTTAAGGTTCAAACTTCAAAAATAACAAATTCGCATAACAAGAATGCAAGAAAGTGAAGTTTCCTAACAATTCGGTAGCCTCTCAAAGATAAGTACATACGTCTCTGTACCGATTTGCAAGATTTTACTAAACTTGCTTATGACCTGTGAAACCTATGAACCTAGGGATCTGATACCAACTTGTCATAACTCAAAACCACCAATTGAGCGTGATGACACCTAACGCACTTGCTAGGCAAGCCGAACATAACAAAGACGAATCATAATAATAATATTAACAAAATAATATAAGTCTAAAGCCTTCAACATAACATAATAATGCCTATACATGATAAATAACCTAGAACTAGTAAATACAGAGTCATGAGCTCTAAAATAAAAATACATGTTTGAAAAGCAAAATAACAATACTGTCCGAAATAAAGACAACAATATAAAATGAAAAGAGACGCCAAGTCTGCAGTCAAAATACAGCTCTATATCATCTCTTGGATAACACAGCAAGCAAAACCCCATTACTGGTGGCTCGGTCCAACACATGGATCTGCACAATTAAGTGCAGAGTGTAGTATGAATACAACCGATCCCATGTACTCAACAAGTACCATAACTAACCTCAGCGAGGTAATAGAAGCAAGAATTATAAATGATACTCGCTAATCATCTGTACAGTTCATAAATGCAATACGTACCGAACAATAATATGATCAGGTCATGAATCATAAAAAGGACCCCTTTGATGCACACAATTACTTAATGTACTTTGCCCAGTCAAAAATCTAGCATATAAAGAAGATATGCAAATAAAACAGATAGGAGTCAAGGAAGTTGCAAGTAAAGATGAAATGGAACAACAAAATCAAACACTGGCCAACCTTTTCTCAAAATTTCCATAATAGTACCAAACCACTAATCAATTTTTCTCAATCCGCGTGTACACCATCAAGAAGAAACATAAGAGGGTGACCCTAGGGTATGGATCTATATCCACACGCTGCACGGCGTAGTCACGTGCAATAATCAGAATTCACCTAACATGGTCACATGCTCAATATCATAATCCGCCTGGCATGGTCATAGGCTCAATATCACGGATCCCCCCAGTGTGGTCATATGCACAATATCACAATTCGCCCCGTGTAATCATATGCACAATATTCTAATCCGCCCCGCGTGGTCACATGCTACAATATCACAATTTGCCCGGCGCAGTCACATGCTACCAGTCCAAACCATATCACACAAAATGCAAATATACAAGAATACATGTATATGATCTACGAATATCAAATTTCATACTCCTGGACTGTTATAAATGGCATGTTAAGGTGTATGCATGTGCATGAGTGATATCACATCTCAAATCAGGTAAATACATCACAAAATAGCAACTATTAGTTTCAATCAGGAGATTAACCTCTATGTAATCTCAAACATGGCTCAACTAGCTCATAACAGGGGTACAAATAAGAGAGGCATCACAACATGAAGCTTAGCAATCAATTCAAGGCATATCATAGCCTAAGCACTACCCCGAGCATGGATAATATGGCGATGCACGCACATGGGCTTAGCCTCACACATGTGCACCACCCATAGCACATAGCTATCAGAAATAACTCAGGCCACTAGTGCTTTAACCAAGTTTAGGTAATATACTTACCTCAAGCAAGCTAAATAAATCCTCTAATAAGCCCTTACCGCGTGAATCAACTTCCTAATGATTCGAATCTAGCCAAAATAACATTATATCATCAATAAAAGCCATAAGAAACGATTCCAAATAATAAAGCTAAGATCTTTAACCAAAATCAAAAAGTCAACCCGGGCTTGCCCCCGAAACCTGACGAAACTCACAAATTTCGAACACCCATTCCGATATGAGTCCAAATACATGTGTTTCATCCAATTCCCACCTCAAATCCACCTTCAAATGATCAAATCTCACTCTCCAAAATCATAGTCCAAAACCTCCAAATACCACCTTTAATTCATGATATTTAGGTGTAATAATCAATGGGTAATTAATAACTAACACCAAAATTAGATCACTTACCTCTTCAATAGTGATGAAAAGCACTTCAAAAATTGCCCCTAGCCGAGCTCCACAACTTCCAAAATGAGAAAATAATTTAAACCCTTTGAAATATAACAATGCTAGCGACCCCGCACCTGCGGGCACTTAACCTCACCTGCGGTGCCGCTTCTGTGGTCAATGGACCACTTCTGCGGATCCTCATTCGCGTCTGCGAGTCCGTTTCTACGGACTCCTGCTGCTCAAGCGCAAGCGCATCTGCGCTTCCTTGTTCGCACCTGTGAACCTAGCCTCAGCTAGCTTAACTTCGCATCTGCGGTCATCCAGCTTAGCCTCGCACCTGCGGCCAATCTATCGCAGGTGCTAAATCATCAGAACTCAGAAACTTTGGCAATTCTTCTAAGTCCAAAAATGATCCGTCATCAATCCAAAATATACCCGAGGCCCCCGAGACCCCGTGCAAAAATACCAACCAATCTCTAAACATAAGATGAAGCTACTGAAGGCCTCAAATCACATAAAATAATATCAAACCCATGAATCACACACCAATTCAAGCCTAATGAACGAATGGACTTTTAACTTCCAAAACTCATGCCGAACCATACCAATCAACTTCGAATGATCTCAAATTTTTTAGACGAGTCCCAAATGATACAACGGACCTATTCCAACTCCAGAACAAAAATTTGAACCTGATACCATCAAAGTCAACTCTCGGTCAAACCTATTAGTCTTCCAAACCTTAAACTTTCTAACTTTCGCCAAAAAGTACCAAACCAACCTACGGACCTCCGAATCCACTTATGAACATACGCCTAAGTCAAAAATTACCATACAAAGCTATTGGAATAATCAAAACTCTATTCCAGAGTCGTCTATACTAAAGTCAAACTCCGATCAACTCTTATAACTTAAACTTCTAACCTTGGACTAAGTATCCCAATTCACTCCAAAACCTTCCCGAAACCAGACCAATGACCCCGATAAGTTACATGACCACAAATACACATATGTAAAGTATGCAATAGGAAAAACAGGGCTAAAGTATTCAAAACGATCGTCCGAGTCGTTACACTCACGGTGTACTTCAAATACTTCAAACTTAGCAAATTTAGCTCATACTTGCCCACACATCCTCCTTCATCACTTATATGTCAACCTTATTTGATACAAAACGTATTGACATGATATCATCTTCGTTGAGAGGAATGTGACTTACAAACAATCAAAGACTTTCTCGAAATATGTCCAAATTCACACGTATGCTCACACCCCAAGGAAATGGCATTGGCAACTGCTGAATTTTTTTGACTTCCAAGATCAAAACATGCAAGAAACAGACTACTCTAAATATTAACTTTTTCAACTATAGTTTCAATCCAGTACAAAGCACCTCCAAAAAAATGCCATTGTGCTCCACCAACAAGTATGGAAAATCACGTGAAAAATGGGATTCAACTTATCTACACATATAATTTCTCTCTCCATACAAGCGACCACCGAAGAGACCAAAGAGGACAGTAGTAGCGAGCCAGAAAATAGAAAATGCACCACCGTCCGGTGGTGGGAAATCACCGGACCAACCTCTAAAGAGCCCCCTTCGAGTTGCGAACAAGTCTAATCAAATAATTTATTCAAAATCTATCCCAGCCACTACAGATACTCTACTTGAAGTAACCGATTTAGGAGATTTCTCACCTATGGAAGATGTAGCCTCTAGTCAAACCATAGGTCACAACATCGCAAGAGCTGAGAACTCCGACCACATGCAAAACTTCAAAGTGAATCTTGTGTCTGAATAAGTCACCGAAAATGATGCTGCGGTGGTCCAAACTGACCACATCAGAAGAGGTATGACTCAGATACTTTATAGGAGTGGTCCAAGTCAGTTTTACTAGAAGCCAATCGGCAAAATATCACAATTCTGTAAAGGAATACCCCAGCAAAGCCTAGCAGCCCAAGTGCTCGACAAAATGCCAGAGACACCTATGCAAGACAACAAGATTCTGCTAATGATGTAAGTGAAAAGCACCAAAGGCATGGAAGTTAAGCAGCTGCTGTATCCACTCTCCCACAAGCTCAGATGAATGACAATGGAGCTCAAAAGGAAACACGGGAACAGGTAAATAGTTCTAAGTCTAAAGTGACCAAGGAGTGTATTGAATCAAATATTCACAATGCTGCTATAACACCAAAAGACAATGTTGTTAATCAGTCCTTAGTCAAGGTTAATCAGGGTCCTATTAGAATTATAAATGAACAAAACAACTAGATAAAGAATCACATCAAACCTGCCTATGTTCGCACACATCCAAAAATATCAGCAAACTTTGATAAACCTACCAAAACCATAAATCCCAAATAACCAATCCACAAATATGATGAAGTCTCCGATAACATTCTCATACAAGTTGCACCAATAACAGACCAAATTAAAAAAATCCAGAATCTCATAGAACCACCACTTCCCACTGTCACTCATTCATATGCTACCAAAATGAGAGCCAAACTTGCTGAAGAAAGAATTCCTATTGAGTTCACTCAATAAAAGATCACTACCAAACAAGGTCTCCCGATTGTTGTTTTCAAAAAGGAGGACTATATGATCAAATTGGCTACCAGATGCCAATACACTGTGGTTGGAAAGTTTTCTAACACAATGCCCAGAATGGAGATCATAAGGAGAAGTTTCATCACTCAAACAGAGTTGGTGGTAGGTGTGAATATTGCACACTTCAACTCCAAGACTGTTTACATAGATCTGGACAATGAATACGACCATGCAACTGTATGGAACAAGCAGTATATGTATATTCAGGGGCAAATGATGAAAATTAAGGCATGGTCTCCATTATTCAATCCTAATGAAGACTCACCGATAGTTCCTATACGGGTAGTCATTCCAGAACTTCCATGGCATTTCTACTACATGGAGATCCTTACTCCCCTCTTATCATCTGTTGGCAAAGCTTTGTTTTTTGGATTTGGCTTCTTTTCAAAACATAAGAGGTAGTGTAGAGAAGGTCAAAATGCATATTGACCGCACCAAAGAAAGACCCTCACATGTTTGGTTAGGATTTGATGAAGATAAAGATGTTAATAGGGATGGAAAGTGGTTATAAGTTCAATATGAAAGTGTACCAGATTATTGTTTATACTGTAAACACATTTGTCACTTGTCACACACATGCCCAAAGAAACTGAATGATAAGGAAATAAAGAAGAGAACTGAAGCCTTCATGGCCTCTAAAGAAATGAGTTTAGAAGAAGAAGAAGAAGAAGAAGAAGGACCATCAAGTGGTCAAACAGTACCAAAGCAGCTAAACCTAGCCAAACAGTATCAAAGTGCTAAGCAGAACAATGAAAAGAGAAATTATCAGATCAACAATGAGCAGGCAAGAGAAGTTCACCAAAATGCAGGGACTGACCCTTCAAACAAAAACTGGCAAACTCAAAAGAAGGATCATTTCAAAGGAATACAAAACCACACCAAGAAATCACAAACAATTTGCATTCCAAAACAACAGAACAATCAACAATCAGAAACACTAGCAAAAGATTCTAGTATACAACAAGCTTCAGATACTATCTCCAATAATCATGAAATTACACAGGAGAGGAATGATGCTCCTATGAATCAGAGCAGTCCATCCCTCACAGTCCACCTATTGAAAAGAGGAAAGGAAGATAGGATGACCAAAAGAATGCCTAGGTTGAAAAGTTGAAGGATCCAACATCTCCTGCAGCCATTTCTCAATCAACAAGCAATTTAGGGGATGATTTTGTGATTCAGATTCAATCCACTCCTAACATTTCTGCTACTGAAAGTACTGAGGGAAGGAAGAATGTAATGTAACTGATCAGGTTAAGAATCTTGATAAACAAATTTCATCTGTAACCATTGATTAATCAATTGTAATCCAAGAAGAGGCATAAACTTGTGTGATTCTTAGCTCCAAGGATGTTAATCACAATGACAAGATAGTTGAAGGAGCTGCTCCTTAAATTTCTAAAGATGTGGCAACAAAATCAAAGAGCAATCCTAGTCAGAAAAAAAGAAGACAAATGAGGAAACAGAGGGGGTGCTATTATATAAGCTGCACCCCAGTAAGTAGTATGAATCAATCCTTGGCTCATCAGGCTTTTACTGATTCTGATCCTCATAGTACTCAAGTTAAGATACCACATGATATTAGGATGAACAAGTCAGCCTCTACACCCCATGTTGAGGAAGTTTCACAGGCTGCACATTTACCTTCTTTGATAGAAACTAATATTTAGAAAACAACTACTCTCCCACCTGCACAGTCTGCCCCAGATACTGACCAACAGGTTAGAATGGTGGAAGATGAGTACAATCACATACAATATGAAGATGAAAGAATTTTTGGTGATGAGGCAGATGATGAACATAGTGATAATATGGAGGCAGATGACACATGCACACAGCTACTCAATGGTATCAATGGGGCTACTGAATTGGAAAATGTGGTTGATTCTCAGGGCCTGTCACCTAGAGGTAACACCTCTCATTACCTCACCAGAAGCAAAGCAAGCAGTTCTAAAGCAACACTAAAAACACCAACTTCTATGCAGTTTTTATAATTAGCACAATCATATAGAATGCAAGAGGTATCAGAACCAAATGCGCCATTGAAAGAATCAAAACCTTGAAGTAACTTCACAAATTATCCTTTATTGCAGTTTTGGAACCATTCCTTGATGATACTCCTATCAATCACTATAGACTCTAGTTATCCATGCAAAACTCATCCTCCAATGTCAACAATAAAATCTGGGTATTCTGCGATCAAGGTTTCATAAGCAATGTTATTGATTAGGATGAACAATTGTTGACCATGGAACTCCAGCACTCTGAAGCAGAGGAACCATTTCAGATCACCGTAATCTATGCCAAATATAAAATAGCACTGAGAAGACCTCTTTGGGAGTATTAAAGCAGAAGTCCATCATATGCACAATTCCATGGTGTGTCATTGGTACATGCACAATTCCATGGTGTGTCATTGGTGACTTTGATATGATAACATCCATAGAAGAAAAAGTTGGAGGCCTCCCTTACCAGATGAACAAAAGCCTGAATTTCCTAAGCATAATTAAAGACTGTGGTTTAGTGGATTTAGGTTTCTATGGCAGCAGGTTCACCTGGTCTAAATGGAAGGGGTCAATTCTCTATAGTGTGGAAAAGATTAGACAGAGGTCTGGTCAATAATAACTGGCTGATCTCCCACCCTGCTACAACTATCACTCATCTATCTTCAGCAGGTTCAGATCATAATCCTTTGCTTATGGAGATGAATGTGAGACATGATTCTGGCAAACGATGCTTCAAGTTCCTCAATTGCTGGGTTGAAAATGAGAGCTTTATCCCACTTGTGCAGGAAGTTTGGGATAAAGAGGTCAATGGCAATGCTATGTGGATCTTCCATCAGAAACTTAAAGCATTGTCCAATGCTTTAAGTGTTTCGTCCAGACAATAGTATTGTGACATCTTCCATAAGGCTAAAGAATATGAACAGAACCTGAAGCAGGCTGAGATGAATTGGGCTCAGACAAATGATGATACTGATAGAGTAGCATATCATGAGCTTCAGGCTCAATATGTGAGATACATGTAGCTAGAAGAATCCATTCTGAAACAGAAAACTCAGTTACAATGGTTTAAATATGGGGATGCTAATTTCAAATATTTTCACAGTTTGATTAGAGGCAGAAGTAGGAAATTGTTCATTCACAAAATCAAGGATGATGATGGGAATGGATTCAGGGTGATGAAGCTATAGGTGCAGCAACCTGTAACTATTTTCAAAATCTCTTTACCCAAACAGGAGGTGCCATCAGAGAATACCTACTGTCATGTATTCTATCCATGATATAAGAGGAAGATAATGAGCTAATGCCTAAGGGTCCTACTATGGCAGAACTTAAAGAAGTTGTCTTTTCCATGAATCCATACAGTGTTGCTGGTCCAGATGGTATGAATGAAATATTCTTCTAATTATGTTGGAACATTATCAACTCTGATTTGTTGAAAATGGTTTTGTCTTTCTTTGGGGGTTCTACTACGCCAAAATATATGACTAGTGCCTGCCTAGTCCTACTGCCCAAGGTGGATTTCCCAAATTCCTTAACAGAGTTTAGGCCAATTAGCCTCAACAACTTCATCAACAAAATCATCTCCAAAGTTATAAGCTCTAGGCTAGCTCCTATCCTTCCTAGCATCATTTCTGCTAATTAGACAGGCTTTGTTAAAGGTAGAAACATTTTAGAAAATATAATGCTGGCACAGGAGATTGTTCATGGTATCAAAAATCCAACATTGGATCAAATATGGTCATTAAGCTTGACATGGCTAAATCTTATGACATAGTTTGGGTTTTACCTACATAATGCTGAAAATAATGGGCTTCAATGAAATGATCATTGACATGATTTGGAGAACCATGTCCAACAATTGGTACTCAGTCATTAGTAATGGTACCATATGAGGTATTTTTCAATCAACAAGGGGTCTGACACATGGAGACCCCTTGGCCATATCCTTATTCATCATTGGCGTAGAACTATTGTCCAGAATGCTGAACAACTTAGCCCATGATTAGTTCTTTAATGGTTTCTACATGGAAAGATGAGGCCCACAGATCAATCACCTAAGATTTACTGATGACATTATAATTTTCACCTTTGGGGCCAGAACTTCTTTACAGAAGATCATGGAGATTCTCAGTAGCTATGAAGACACTTTTGGCCAACAAAATCAACAGACAGAAGAGTCATTTCATGACTGCCCCTTCTACTTTCAAGACTACAGTGATAAGAGTACAACAAGTAACTGGTTTAAACAAGAAAGAATCTCTTCTCACATACTTAGGATGCCCACTTTACATAGGTAGAATAAATATTGCTCACTTTAACTTTATTGTGGATAAAATAGTTAACAAAATCAAAGGCTGGCATAGCAGAATTCTTTCCTTTGGAGGCAAAACTACTTTGATCAAGAATGTGTTACAGTCAATACCCATACACCTTCTGTCAGCTCTTTCTCCTCCTAAAACTGTCTTGAAATAAATCCAAATATTTGATGCTACCTTTTTTTGGGGAGTGGAGAATGACAAACTAAAATATCACTGGTCATCATGGCAAAAGTTATCTTTTCCATTGATTGAAGGAGGAGTTGGTTTCAAAACAATGGAAGATGTTTGTCAATCCATGTAGTACTAACAATGGTGGCTATTTAGAACCAAAAAGTTACTATGGAGCACATTTTGAGGGCCAAATATTGCCATAGGTCAAATCCTATATCCAAGAAAAGGAATACTGGACAGTCTCAAGCCTGGAAGAAAATGATGCTCAAAAAGAAAGAGGTGGAGAAACACATTCTTTGGAGATTGTATTATGGCAACTACAGTTTCTGGTGGGATAATTGGTTGGGCACATGTGCTCTTGCAACTTACAGAATTGAAGGAGGCAGACGTGGAAATATTCACGTGGCTAACTTCTAGGAGAATGGTCAGTGGAATCTACAGGAACTGAACAGAGTGGCCCCATCTACTACAAGCCACAATCCCAGGATCAACCTATATGGACACCCACAGTGTCTAGAAACTTTACATGTGCATCTGCCTGGGAAGTGTTAAGGAAAAAGAAGCATCCCAATTTTACCAACAAAATAATATGGCACAAAAAGATGCCCTTTAAATGGTCCTTTTGCCTCTGGAGACCTCTCAGAAACAAACTACCTATTGATGACAGGATTAGTTCCTTTGGAAGTATTACTGCATCAAGATGTGTATATTGTACCACACCTAGAGATGAGTTAATAGAACACATTTTCATTCATGGCAATCTTGCTAAGACTGTGTGGAAGAAATATGGAGGTCCAACTGGAATTAAAACTGATAATCTGCCTCTCAGATAAATCCTGATGAACTGGTGGCTTCAGAAGAATAACAATGAAGTGCAAAAGTTGAGCCTAGCCACTCTCCTCATTATCATATGTTGGAATCTGTAAAAAACCAGATGTAGTGCTAAGTATGGTTCAAAGACCTCCACCATAGCTAGAGTAATCTTCTCCATCAACTCCGATGTACATCTGTTTCTCCATACTAACGTTTCTACTATTAACTGGCCTTATAGATGGGGGAGTCTATACTCTATCATTGAGAATATCAAGCATCACACTACTATCCATCAGGTTAAATGGACTAGACCTAAGATTGGTTTTGTAAAAGTTAACAGTGATGGGAGTACTTTGACCAACCCTGGGAGGATAGGTGTTGGTGTCATTATCAGAAATCACTTAGGTGAATTCATTTAGGCAATTGCATTCCCATTGGGTGAGGGTACCAACAATTTGGCTGAAACTGAAGTTGCATCCATGGGCATTCAGTGGTGCATTGCTTATGGTTACAACAGAGTGCATTTGGAAGCAGGTTCTGAGTTATTGATCAACTGGTTAACAAGAAATAATGATCCTCCCTAGGCCATCAAGATGAATTTGCAGAAATTGAGAGCACTTTGTCTCCAGTATGAGGAGGTCATATATTCCCATATTTACAGAGAAGTCAATACCCCTGCTGATTCATTGTCCAAATTCAGCCATGATCTCAATGCATTAACACACTTTACCAACACTTCTGATCTACCTCCTCATATCAGGGGCCAAATCCAACAAGAATATTTGGGGACCCCTGCTTTCAGACACAAAAGGGTTCAAAGAATCATTACACCACCACAATTGGCTTCCACCACTTCTCATGGTCATGGTTATGGTTGATAAAAATAAAGTAAGGGGAGTATACCACTTTGTCCAAGTGAACATCATGGAACATCATCACAGTATCATGAGTAGGAAATGGCAATACCTTTTGATAGTCTGGCTTTCATTAACCTGTTTGTTTTTATGTACAAGTACTAAGGGCACACTCATAACATTGATAGGCCTCCAAGGCGTGGTATTAGCACCTTGGGTGCCCAGTCTATTTGAGATCTTTCAATATTATAAAGAGTGGTGGTCTTTGGAGTTGTTAGATGCAACTATCCTTTATTGTAGGCAATGAAAAACAACACACCAACAAATACCAGCACAACACTCTAATGTTGGTACACCCTCAGTAGCCTGTTATAATAGCCTTACTCTATTTCAACACTACTATAAACACACTAAGACTTACCCCAACCTTTAGGAGATCCAATTTAATTCCATAGCTATCATCCCGCATATCACACCAAATCCTAGAATCCACAAGAACCCGGGAATATTGTTGCATACCCACAATCCTAGGACAGAAGACAAAAAGACACATACCCTTGACTCCTTTTTCCTTTTAGCAGTTAATTTTTCCTGGAGAATGCTCAACTACTTTACTCACTCTCAGTGTGTGGTAACAACAATCCCTATGATCACCCTGCTTAGAGTTCATCAAAGGTCACAGACATGTTAGTTTTTGGCTCATTGTGTAAGTACAACACTATGTATTGACCAGAGAACAAAACAGGATACTATAGACTTGCTCCCAAACAATAGTTTCTCTCTTCACTGTATTCTCACAACTCACAAGAATCTGAGAGCAACTTATAGGAAGGAAGAAAACACAATATTGCAGATCACAGTCTTTAGAAACAAACACCTGGGAGTTGAACACTTTCTTCTCTCTTCTGGGAAAAAGACAAAAAGGACCCCTTATTTATAACTTATTTGTTGAATTTTGCAGGTACAAATGGTAGGCCTAGATTATTGGTGAATTCTCAATGTGTGGTATCAGCACTTCAGGTGCCCATTCTGTTGAAATTTCACCAATCATCGTGGGAATACCAAATTCAGCATGCCATTTTGGGTCACATAAGACATCCACACATGCTTGGTATGTCTGGGGGCTCAAATCTATCTTCCCAGTATGGCATAACAACAAGCAGGCTACAGGAAATCCAATACAGTGAATTATGCCTACTAAACAACCAACCGGACACAACTAGGGGTACAAACCTAGTTGTCATATTTTTCTCTATTGGCAGGCACCATACATAGCTTATGGAGCCATACATCACACATACAAGTTCCCAAACAACGGATAGACTGGATAGATCTAGGGGCTCAAACCTAAATGATCAATTTTTCAAGTTTACTATCATCCTCCAGGTGCAGAGAGGTACATACTTACACGCACAAATATTGGTTATGGAGTGCACTAACATCCAGATGCCATCAACTTCACCTGGTTCAACCTTTCTCCCCTGGACAAAGATATCAATCATTCATCACCCAGTGCTAAGCATATTAATGCACTGGCTTTACACAGGAAATACCACATGCCCAGAATCTTCTATCAGCTTCAAACAGAGACAACATGCTGCTCCAATACCATGCTCCTTTATACTAGCTATCTTCAACTTAGCCATTGTTAAAACTATGTTGAAGACAGTCTCATTCATAGGATGGATGTACCTACATGTTATATGTAGGATCTATTATCTTTGGAAAGTCTCTCTCCAATTATTTTGCATAGTTGACATAGGTTTACATTGTATAGTTGACCTAAAATCACTTTACACTGTTTTTTGTTATCCAAATGTCTATCAAATATATATAGATAGTTGTAAATTCACTATAGGTCTAACTTCACATAGTTTTTGGATCCTTTTGATTATTCTGTTTGGACAATCAATTGGTGTTCCACCATAGACTTGGAAGTAAAGTTCATGTCCCCCTCCGTTGGTGTTATTTGCCTCATTTTTATATATAAAAACAATGCCTAGTGGATTCTACTAAAAAGAAACTAGGTGAAAAATCGCTAAATTTATTCAAAATCAACAAATTCAATTAATCAATCGCTATGTTAGAAACTATGGGCTCCTCCGGGGTGTACGTTTAGAATATTTAACTATCATATACTCTCCAGCAGAGCTATCACACCCGAAACCATAATGATTTCTACGCTGTCGATTAGTGATAGCGTCATCAGTCACCAATTTCTGGGCCCTCATAGTTGAGGGATTCCATATAACAAAATCCATGTTCCTTGGGGTGGGAGTAAAATGATCATTGTGACCATATATAACAATACCAAGCCATCGCAATGACCAGTACCCAAGTTTTTCTCTAGAACCGATTTCGTTAATAAATTAGGCATTTTGGTACACTTGGGTTCTTCAAATGGACGGAGAAAAATTTACCCAAGATCCCAGGAGAATAAGCTTCATAATCCGTCTATATATCTCGGTGGTTTTTATAAAATTCTAGATTGTTTATGGGGTCCTTATAGGATGGGGATAAGGACCTAAAAAATAGGACTCTTTGATAGAAAGTTGTGAGAATATCTCGACATTTAACTCCTCCAGAAGCGACCTTATCGATAAGGTTTTGTTGGATGACCCAAAATTTAGTTCCTCCGGAAGCAACATTATCAGTAGGATATTGTTGGAACTCGGATTTAATTCCCTTGGAAGTGGCATTATCAGTAAACTATTTTGTTAAATGACTCAAGATTTAATTTATCAAGAAGCGAGATTATTGGTAGGGTTTTGTTGGATAACTTGGAATTTAATTCCTTTAGAAGCGACATTATCGGTAGGGTTTTATTGGATGACTCATAATTTAATTCTTCCGAAAGTGACGTTATCAGTAAGTTTTTGTTAGATGACTCGGGATTTAATTCCTCTGGAAGTAACATTGGGTTTTATTGGATGATGCACGATTTAATTCCTTCAAAAATAATATTATTGGTAAGGTTTTGTTGGATGACTCGGGGATTTAATTTATCCGAAAGTGAAATTATTAGTAGAATTTTATTGGATGACTCGGGATTTAGTTCCTGTAGAAGAAACGTTATTAATAGGGGACATTATCGAAAGATTTTTTTTGGATGACAGAAGATTAGGGTTTATTTGTAATATGTGCCACGAGAGAAAATATGGGGCAGATGCACTCTCAAGCTTGCAATTGGAAATATGGCCTTTCAACATTTTTTGTTTCAAAATATTTCAAAATGAATAAGAAAATAACTTAAATGAAGGATTTGGATGTGATTAACATATAAACAGATTCTCTTCATTTCATTATTTTCATTTTGTTTTTGTTTTATAAGGTTACAATTTAATATATTTGTGCTTCGTGCGTCTAAAATCATTAGTAAATTTATAAAAGATCAGCAGATAATAACGAATTTAGAAGTTATTCCTATTTTCTATGAGAAAGAAAATGCTTACAACTAACATATATTTGAGTAAATTTTCATAAATTACGTTTGGAGTAATTCATAAATTTTATTCATTTATAATAAATAATTATATATCTCGTTGTACCATTTAGTTAATTATATATTCCTAATGAAGCTTATTTTTAATTTTCATCATGTAAAAGAGATAAAGACTTTTTTTATAGATAGAAACAACTATAAAACATGGAAAGAGAAAAATCGAAGAGAAAGACACTTGAGTTAATTCTAACGTATTTTTTCATGTATCCACATATTCATATAAATAAATGTAATTGTGATATGCTCAAATTATATCCTTTAAATGGTATAAGCGGCCGTCATCAAATATAGAATCCAACAAGATTGGGGTCGAATTCCATAGAGAATACAATGTAGATCATATCACTTGTTAAGTGCAAAATCCAACTCGATGTCTAATATTTCTATCATAGCAAGTAAAACATTTGGATTCTATATACGTGGTGTAGCTAATTCAATTAAATGATATTATAAATAATAATGTCTAAGCTTCCATTAAAGGTCTCTTGACTCATTCAATAGTTATTACTCTTAGATTTTATCAATCTCTAGGTAGAATTTATTAGATGGGGTTTAAAGTTCCAACTCCTTACTAATTACTCTTTTCAAATGCTAACTCTTTATTCCAAGAAAGGTTAAAGGTAAATTACACTATTTAATGTTTGCAACCACCAAATAAACACTAAAGAATAAAGTGTAAATAGATAACACCAACTTTATTAAAACAAAGCTTTTATATTTATACCCATTCACATACCAACACAAAGGTCCCACAGCCCCAGCTAAAGTATTTAGCTAGACATTAAAGAATCATAAAAAGCATAAAGGTTAAAGTGAGATATCAATTCTTATAAATCAATAAAGAAGATAGAGATAAAGAGATGAAATATTCGTGTTTTAAAAGTTCCAACAACGAGAGAGAATAATATTCAATGTGGAAGGCAAAGTCTACACAAGAATGACCCAAAAAATCCTAAAGGCTTTATTTATAGAATTCAAAAATTATATGCATGAATCTAAAAAAAATACCCTTCAGTAACTGTTTGCGACTGCAGAATAAATCGTAGAACTGATATGCGGTTGGCATATTGTAACGACTCAACGGGTCATTTTGAGTTATTTTCGTTCGGTGATTTGAGATCTTGAGTAGCTTCATATGGTGTATTATGTCTTGTGTTTATTGTCGATTTTGATTTTCGAGTGGTTCTTTGGATTTTCAATTTGGAAGCTTTAAGTTGTAACTTCGAAAGTTCATTAAGTTTGATTTGAGGTGCGATTCGTGGTTTCGATGTTGTTATGAGTGATTTGAGGCCTCGAGTAGGTCCGCATTATATTTTGGGATTTGTTACTATTTTCGGACAGGGTCCCGGGGGACTCGGGTGAGTTTCCGGGGTGGCTTCAGATCATTTCGAAGGATGATTTCATTATTGGTTTCTGCTGATTTCTGGTGTCTCTGTCGTTCTTCGTGATCGCAAAGCTGTAGCCGTGATCGCGTAGGCTATGACTGGAGCTCAGTGATTTTCTTCTTCACGTTCCCGATTGAATTATCGCGTTCGTGTAGGTTGTGGGGGGTTTGAGAACCGCGTTCACTCAAGTGGCATCACGTTCACGTAGTGTTGAGCTAGGAGCTGGAGGTTATGTCTTCGCGTTCGCAAGGGTCAAGGCCACTTTTGCGTAGTGTTGACGTCTATGGGCAGCGCGTTCACATGGTCAGTGTCGCGAACGCGTAAGGCATTTCTGTGGCAGTGTATTTTGTTCGTCGCGAATGCGATGATTCTTCCGCATTCGCAAAGGGTATCCATGTTTAGTGGTTATAAAGTATTCTATTTCGAAGGTTTTTGTCATTTTATCACATTTTGAGTTATGGAGCTGGATTTGGGAGATTTTGGAGAGGATTTTTATCACATGGATTGGGGTAAGTATTTTTGACTCGACATTGATTATATTAAATGATTCCATCTTAAATTTTGGCATTTTGATGATGAATCTAAAAGACAAATTGGGGTTTTTTTGTCTAAACTTTTCTAAAATGAATTATTGAGTTTTGAACATCGATCTGGAGTCAGAATTGAATAAAAGTAGTATGGTTGGTATAACGACCCGGCCGGTTATTTTGAGAATTAGAGCCTTGATCCCCTAATATATGCTTTTTCCACATTTATTTCTGCTTTTGGGATTTTCCGGAGTGATTGGTTATGGAATTCGGGGAATTTTGGGACACTTAGTCCCTAGTTGTGAGTTTAAGCCTTAGAAATTAGACCGTAGTCAAAACTGTATGAAGACGGACCAGGAATGGAATTCCGTCAACTTCGTTAGCTCCGTTGAGTGATTTTGAGTTTAGTAGCGCGTCCGGAATATGTTTTGGGGATTTGTAGTAGATTTAGGCTTGAATTGGCGAAAGTTAGTTTTTCGGCGATTTCTGTCGATAGTGAAAATTTTGATATCGAGCTCGGAATGGAATTCCGAAAGTGGCTATAAGTTCGTAGTATCATTTGTGACCTGTGTGTAAAATTTGAGGTCATTCAGACTAGATTTGACGTGGTTCGGCATCGTTTGTAGAATTTACAAAAATTCTAAATTCTTAGGCTTGAATCCGTGATTAATTCATGATTTTGGTGTTGTTCGATGTGGTTTAAAGGCTCGACTAAGTTCGTATGGTATTTTAGGATTGGTTGGTATGTTTGGTTGAGGTCCCGGGGGCCTCGGGTGAGTTTCGAGTGCTTAACAGATCGAAAAGTTGGATTTGTGTTGTTGTTGAAGTCTTCAAGCATTTGGTATTTTCGCACCTGCGGTGGAGAGACCATAGGTGCGGGATCGCACGTGCGGAGAGGCAAGCGCAGAAGCGGAAAAGTGGAGGAGTGTCAGGGGTTGCAGGTGCGAGGTAAATTCCGCATCTGCGATGCCCGCAGATGTGTTAGGGTCATCGCATGTGCGCAAGGTCCGCAGAAGGGATTTCCGCAGGCGCGCAGGTGTGGCCCTTTCATCGCAAGTGTGGAGGAAGAGGAGGTAAATGGAATGCACAGATGCGCCGTTTGGACCGTAGGTGCGGTATCCGCAGGTGCGAGAAACGGCCGCAGGTGCGAGGATCGAAGGGCAGAAAAGGGAATTTCGAGGGTTTGAAATTTCATAACACAAAATTCGATTTAGAGCTTAGTGGGAGACGATTTCTCGAGGGATTTTGAAGGAGAACTATTGGGTAACTAATTCTAACTCTATTTTGATCATAATACATTAATCTATTGTTATTTTACTCGTCTAATTAAGGAATTTGAGGGTAGAAGTTTGGAAATGGGGGAAAAGGTTCCCCAATTAAAAATCTAAGATTTGAATGGGAATTTGACGTCGAATTTAGATGATTTTTGTTCGAGTGAACTCGTGAGTGAATGAGTGTTCATAATTTGTAATTTTTACCCGATTCCGATATGTGGGCCCGAGGAGACTTTGTGGGCATTTTTTCTAATTTCATGCTTTAGCTTCGAATTAATTAGTTAAATTAGTTACTTGTAGTTATATTTACAGTATGCAATTAATTTGAATAGATTCGGGCCATTTAAAGTCGGATACTCGTGGCAAGAACGTGATATCAAGTTGATTTGAGCGGTCGAGGTAAGTGACTTGCCTTACCTTGTGTTGGGGACTTTTCCCTTAGGATGTTTGATATTAATTAATGTCTGGGCGCCGTGTACGTGAGGTGACGAGTACGTACACGGGCTATTATTACAAAAATCCCGTTTTTCCTTTCTAAATCATAAACTGTTTTCCCTTATCAAATTGCACTAATATGTTTAATTGTTTAGCTTAGATTAGAGAAGCATGCTTACGTGTTTTAACTGCCTATTTGACATTCTGTGCGCCATGCTTAGTTAAGTCCCTATATTCCTTATCTGTGTTCAGTGTAAACTGTATAACTCGATGCCATACCTGTCATTTCATCTTGTGTTACCTATTTAAATTGGGACTACATACGTATTCCGGGAGATCCCCCTGTCTTGTATATTTAAATTGGGACTACGGACGTATTCCGGGAGATCCCCTTGTCTTGCATATTTATTTTGGAACTACGGACGTATTCCGGGAGATCCCCCTATCTTGCATATTTATTTTGGAACTACAGACGTATTCTGGGAGATCCCCCAGCATTGTATATTTTCCTTTGAAACTACGGACATATTCCAGGAGATCCTCCTATACTGCATATTCATTCGGAACTATGGGACGGTATCCCGGGAGATTCCCCCTTGTGTTTACCATCTTCTGAGCCGAGGGCTCCCTTAACTGTTAAATTTTTGAGAATTGCTTTAACTGTGTTACCGTAAACTTTACTTATATCTTTTACTGTTTAATTTATTATAGTTACTCCGGTAGGGCCTTGACCTGACCTCGTCACTACTCGACCAAGGTTAGCTTGGAACTTATTGGGTACTATTGTGGTGTACTCATGCCCTTTCCTGCACATATTTTCGGGTGCAGATCCATTTTCGAGCTATCAGCCTCGGGGTTAGTGCGTGCTGCTGATTCTAGGAGACTTCAAGGTACTTCTGCTTGCGTCCGCAGATCCTCGGAGTTCCCTTCTACTCCCTCGCCTAGAGACTTTCTTATTTATCTTCAGACTTTTGTATAGATCTATATAGATTATAGCAGCTTGTGACTTAGTGATATTCCGGGTCTTGAAAAATTATTTTGTATATGCCGAGTGGTACTACTTTGGTTATTCACAATATGCTGTTTATCTTTAAAATGTTGTATTTTCTTTACATTTTTCGTAATATTAGGCTTACCTAGTCGTAAAGACTAGGTGCCGTCACGACACCTTACGGAGGGTTAATTTGGGTCGTGACAAGTTGGTATCAGAGCACTAGGTTCATAGGAGTCGCGAGTCACAAGCCGGTTTATTAGAGTCTCGTGGATCGGTGCGGAGACGTCTGTACTTATCTTCGGGAGGCTATGTAACTGTTAAGAACAATCATATTTCTTTGATCTCCTTGTCGTGCGAGTTATTGATATCAAAAATTCTAAAATTCTATTCTATTCTTTCTCACAGATGGTGAGGACCCATACTGGACCGACGATCAGGAACCCGAGACCCCTGCCAGAGCAGCCAGAGGCCGAGGTCGGGGTAGAGGATGACCATGCGATGCAGCCCGAGCTCCTGCGAGAGCTGCGTCAGAGGAGCCCCCAGCAGCTCCAGCTGGAGGGCCAGCACCGGAGATCCCTATTGCTACTCCAGCCCTCCAGGATACTTTAGCTCAGTTCTTGAGCATGTTCAGCACTCTGGCTCAGGCTGGACTATTTCTGATAGCTCCCGCTACATCTCAGGCCGGGGGAGGGGCACACACTCTCGCAACCTGCACTCCTGAGCAGAGGGTCCAGGTTGATCAGTCCCTAGAGTATATTCTTATGCCCCAGTGGCTCCGGTTCAGTATGAGACCAGGGTAGCTGCTTCTGAGGCAGAGCAGCTCAGACTTGAGAGGTACAAGAAGTACCACCCACCTACTTTCAGTGGACTAGCTTCAGATGATGCTCTAGGTTTTCTTGAGGAGTGTCATCGTATTCTCTGCACTATGGGCATTGTGGAGACGAGTGGGGTTTCCTTCACGGCTTTCCAGCTGAGGGGAGCGGCATATCAGTGGTGGCGTGCCTATGAGCTGAGTAGTTCGGACGAGGCAACCTCACTCACTTGGACTCAGTTTTCAGTGATGTTCTTGCGTGAGTATGTTCCTCAGAGCCCCAGGGATGCTTGGCGCGCAGAGTTTGAGCAGCTGCGTCAGGGTGCTATGACTGTGTCGGAGTATGCAGTCCATTTCAGTGAGTTAGCTCGCCATGCACCGGCTCTGGTTGCTACAGTCAGAGAGAGGGTTCGTCGTTTTATTGAGGGACTCCACCCTAGTATTCGGACCAGTATGGCCAGAAAGTTGGAGATGGACATCACTTATTAGCAGGCAGTGAGAATTTCCAGGAGAGTGGAGGGCATGTTATGCACCGCCAGTATCCAGTATGTCTCCTACTCGAGGTGCTATTACCGGCCAGTCCAGCAAGCCAGGTCTGAGTCAGTCTCAGCTGCCGCATCCTCCGAGGGGTTGTTTTGAGTATGGTGACACTCGTCACATGGTTAGAGATTGCCCTAGAGCCAAGAGGGGTGCACCTCCACAGACTTATCACCCTCCACGTGCTCCACCGGGTCCTCCGGCCATTCTTCCAGCCACAACTGCCACTGCACATTCTCAGGCAGCTCGAGGCGGAGGTCAGGGAGGTAGAGGTTGCCCTAGAGGGAAAGGCCAGGCCAGGTACTATGCCCTTCCAGCCCATTCAGAGGTCGTCTCTTCAGATTCAACCATCACAGTTATCGTCCCTGTCTGTCATAGGGATGCATCAATATTATTTGACCCAGGTTCTACGTATTCATATGTGTCTTCTTATTTTGCTCCACATTTGGGGATATCTCGGGATTCTTTGAGTTTCCCTGTTTATGTATCTACTCCTGTGGGAGATTATCTCATTTTGGACCGCGTATATCGGTCGTGTTTGATTACTCTTAGTGGTTTTGAGACCAGAGCCGATTTGTTATTATTCAGTATGGTAGATTTTGATGTTATCTTGGGCATGGACTAGTTGTCTCCCTATTATACTATTCTTGATTATCACGCTAAGGCCGTGATGCTGGCTATGCCAGGCTTGCCGAGATTAGAGTGGAGAGGTACCTTAGAGTATACTCCCTGCAAGGTCATTTCATTTCTTAAGGCTCAATGAATGGTTGAGAAGGGGTGTGATGCGTATTTGGCTTATGTGAGAGATGTCAGTATTGATACCCCTACAGTTGAGTCAGTTCCAGTAGTGAGGGATTTCCCTGATGTGTTTCCAGTTGATCTTCCGGGTATGCCGCCCGTTAGAGATTTTGATTTCGGTATTGATTTGTTGCCGGGCACTCAACCCATTTCTATTCCTCCCTACCGTATGGATCCTCCTGAGTTGAAGGAGTCGAAGGAGAAGTTGCTGAAGTTGCTTGATAAGGGTTTCATCAGGCCCAGTGTATCACCTTGGGGTGCTCTGGTCTTATTTGTAAAGAAAAAGGATGGTTCTATGCATATGTGTATTGATTACCGGTTAAACAAGGTTATAGTGAAGAATATGTATCTTTTGCCTCACATCGATGATTTATTTGATCAGTTACAGGGTGCCAGGACATTTTCCAAGATTGACTTGCGTCCTGGCTATCATTAGTTGAAGATTCGGGAGCCGGACATTTCGAAGACTGCTTTAAGGGCCAGATATGGTCACTATGAGTTTCTTGTCATGTCATTTAGGCTGACCAATGCCCCAGCAGCCTTTATGCATTTGATGCACAGTGTGTTTTGGCCTTATCTTGATTCCTTCGTCATTTTGTTTATTGACGACATCCTTGTATATTCCCGGTCTCGGGAAGATCATGAGAAACACCTGAGGACCGTGCTTCAGACTTTGAGGGGGAAGAAATTGTATGCAAAATTTTCTAAGTGTGAGTTCTGGCTTGATTCAATGGCATTCTTGGGCCACGTAGTGTCTTGTGATGGGATCAAGGTGGATCTGAAGAAGGTGAAGGCAGTGCAGAGTTGGCCTAGACCGTCATCATCTACGGAGATTCGCAGTTTCCTTCGTTTGGAGGGTTACTACTGTCGCTTTGTAGAGGGATTCTCATCTATTGCGGCACCTATGACCAGATTGACCCAGAAGAGTGCTCCGTTCAGGTGGACCGATGAGTGTGAGGAGAGCTTTCAGAAGCTAAAGACAACTTTGACTACAACCCCAGTATTAGTATTGCCTACAGGTTTGGGGTCCTACACTGTCTATTGTGATGCCTCGAGGATTGGCCTTGGAGCGATATTGATGCAGGACGGTTAGGTGATTGCCTACATGTCTAGACAGTTGAAGGTGCATGAGAAGAATTATCCGGTTCATGATCTTGAGTTAGCAGCTATTGTTCACGCCCTGAAGATCTGGCGTCATTATTTGTACGGCGTTCCCTGTGAGATTTACACTGATCACCGGAGTTTGCAGCACTTGTTCAGGCAGAAGGACCTTAATTTGCGTCAACAAAGGTAGTTGGAGCTACTTAAAGACTATGATATTACTATATTGTACCACCCGGGGAAGGCCAGTGTAGTGGCCGACGCCTTGAGTCGCCGGGCAGAGAGTTTGGGGAGTTTGGCATATCTTCCGGCAGCTGAGAGGCCTTTAGCCTTAGATGTTCAGGCCTTAGCCAGCCAGTTTATGAGATTGGATATTCCAGAGCCTAGTCGGGTATTAGCTTGTGTGGTTTCTCGGTCTTCTCTTTATAACTATATCAGGGAGCGCCGCTATGATGATCCTCATCTTCTAGTTCTTCAGGACAGGGTTCGGTGAGGTGATGCTAGAGATGTGACTATTGGCGATGACGGTGTAATGAGGATGCATGGCCGGATCTGTGTGCCCAATGTAGATGGGCTTTGGGAGTTGATTCTCGAGGAGGCTCAGAGCTCGCGGTACTCCATTCATCCCGGTGCCGTGAAGATGTACCAGGATTTGAGACAGCACTACTGGTGGAGGAGGATAAAGAAGGATATAGTTGGGTTTGTGGCCAAGTGTCTCAACTGTCAGCAGGTCAAACATGAGCACTAGAGGCTGGGTGAATTACTTTAGAGGTTAGAGATCCCAGAGTGGAAGTGGGAGCGGATCACCATGGACTTTATAGTTGGACTTCCACGGACTTTGAGAAAGTTTGATGCTATTTGGGTGATCGTGGATCGACTGACCAAGTCAGCTCATTTTATTCCAGTATTGACCACTTATTCTTCTGATAGGTTGGCTGAGATTTATATCAGAGAGATTGTCTGCCTTCATGGTATTCCAGTATCCATCATTTCAGACAGAGGTACACAGTTCACATCACGGATTTGGAGAGTCGTACAGCAGGAGTTGGGTACTAGGTTGGAGCTGAGCACAACCTTTCACCCTCAGACGGACGGGCAGTCCGAGCGCACGATTCAGATTCTTGAGGATATGCTCTGTGCCTGTGTGATGGAGTTCGGAGGGTCATGGGACCAATACTTGCAACTTGTAGAGTTTGCTTACAACTATAGTTACCAGTCCAGCATTCAGATGGCACCGTATGAAGCTTTGTATGGTAGGCGGTTCTGGTCCCCAGTGGGATGGTTTGAGCCGGGCGAGGCCCGATTGTTGGGTACAGACTTGGTCCAAGATGCCATGAATAAGGTGAAGGTGATTCAGGAGAGACTTCACACAGCCCAGTCTAGGCAGAAGAGTTATGCGGACCAGAAGGTTCGTGATTTGGCATATATGGTTGGTGAGCGGGTCTTGCTTCGGGTATCGCCTATGAAGGGTGTCATGAAATTCAGGAAGAAGGGAAAGCTGAGCCCAAGGTTCATTAGTCCTTTTGAGATATTGCGGCGAGTTGGGGAGGTTGCTTATGAGCTTGCCTTGCCTCCTAGCCTAGCAGGAGTTCACCCGATATTCCACGTGTCTATGCTCCGGAAGTATCAAGGTGATCTGACTCATGTATTGGATTTCAGCTCAGTCCAGTTGGACAAGGATCTATCTTATGTTGAGGAGCCGGTAGCCATTTTGGACAGGCATGTCAGAAAGCTCAGGTCAAAGAATATTGCTTCAGTAAAGGTCTAGTGGAGAGGTCAGCCGGTCAAGGAGGCGACTTGGGAGACCGAGCAGGATATGCGCAACCAGTACCCTCATCTTTTCACAGTTTCAGGTATGTCCTTATACTCGTTCGAGGACGAATGATTGTTTTAAGAGGGGGAGGATGTAACGACCCAGCCAGTCGTTTTGAGAATTAGAGCCCCCATCCCCTAATATCTGCTTTTTCCATATTTGTTTATACTTTTGGGATTTGCCGGAGTGATTGGTTATGGAATTCGGGGAGTTTTGGGACACTTAGTCCCTAGTTGTGAGTTTAAGCCTTAGAAATTGGACCATAGTTGGAATTGTGTGAAGACGGATCCGGAATAGAATTTCGTCGACTCCGTTAGCTCCGTTGAGTAATTTTGAGCTTAGGAGCTCGTCCGGAATGTGTTTTGGAGGTCTGTAGTAGATTTAGGCTTGAATTGGTGAAAGTTAGTTTTTCAGCTATTTCGACCGATAGTGGAAATTTTGATATTGAGGTCAGAATGGAATTCCGAAAGTGGTTGTAGGTTTGTAGTGTCATTTGTGACCTGTATGTAAAATTTGAGGTCATTCGGACTAGATTTGACGTGGTTCAAAGTCGTTTATAGAATTTGGAAAAATTCTAAATTCTTAGGCTTGAATCTGTGATTAATTCATGATTTTAGTGTTGTTAGATATGGTTTGAAGACTCGACTAAGTTCGTATGGTATTTTAGGATTGGTTGGTATGTGTGGTTGAGGTCCCGGGGGCCTCGGGTGAGTTTCGAGTGCTTAACGGATCCAAAAGTTGGATTTGTGTTGCTGTTGAAGTGTTCAGGCATCTGGTATTTTCGCACCTGCGGTGGAGAGACTGTTGGTGCGGGATCGCACGTGCGGAGAGGCAAGCGCAAAAGCAGAAAAGTGGAGGAGTGCCAGGGGTCGCAGGTGCGAGGTGAATTCTGCATATGCGATGCCCGCAGATGCATTAGGGTCATCACATGTGCGCAAGGTCCACAGAAGCAGAAGGGATTTCCGCAGGCGCGCACACACAGGTGCGGCCCTTTCATCGCATCTGCGGAGGCAGAGGAGGTAAATGAAATGCGCAGATGCGCCGTTTGGACCGCAGGTACGGTATCCGCATGTGCGAGAAACGGCCGCAGGTGCGAGGATCGCTGTGCAGAAAAGGGGATTTCGAGGGTTTGAAATTTCATAACACAAAATTCGATTTAGAGCTCGGTGGGAGACGATTTATCGAGGGATTTTGAAGGAGAACTATTGGGTAACTAATTCTAACTCTATTTTGATCATAATACATTAATCGATTATTGTTTTACTCGTCTAATTAAGGAATTTGAGAGTAGAAGTTTGGAAATGGGGGAAAAAGGTTCCCCAATTGAAAATCTGAGATTTGAATGGGAATTTGACGCCGGATTTAGATGATTTTTGTTCGATGAACTCATGAGTGAATGGGTGTTCATCGTTTTTAATTTTTACCCGATTCCGAGACGTGGTCCCGTGGAGACTTTTTGGGCGTTTTTCCTAATTTCACGCTTTAGCTTCGAATGAATTAGTTAAATTAGTTACTTGTAGTTATATTTACAGTATGCAATTAATTTGAATAGATTCGGGCCATTTGGAGTCGGATACTCGTGGAAAGAACATGATATCAAGTTGATTTGAGCGGTCGAGGTAAGTGACTTGTCCAACCTTGTGTTGGGGACTTTCCCCTTAGGATGTTTGATATTAGTTGATGTGTGGGCACTGTGTACGTGAGGTGACGAGTACGTACACGGGCTATTATTGCAAAAATCATGTTTTCCTTTCTAAATCATAAACTGTTTTCCCTTATTAAATTACATTAATACGTTTAATTGTTTAGCTTAGATTAGAGAAGCATGCTTACGTGTTTTAACTGCCTATTTGACATTCTGTGCGCCATACTTAGTTAAGTCCCTACTTTCCTTATCTGTGTTCAGTGTAAACTGTATAACTCGATGCCATACCTGTCATTTCTTCTTGCGTTGCATATTTAAATTGAGACTATGAACGTATTCCGGGAGATCCCCCTGTCTTGCATATTTAAATTGGGACTACGGACGTATTCCGGGAGATCACCCTGTCTTGTATATTTATTTTGGGACTACAGACATATTCCGGGAGATCCCCCTGTCTTGCATATTTAATTTGGGACTACGGACGCATTCCGGGAGATCCCCATGTACTGCATATTCATTCGGAACTACGGGACGGTATCCCGGGAGATTCCCCCTCGTTTCCTTGTTCTGAACCGAGGGCTCCCTTAACTGTTAAATTTTTGAGAATTTCTTTAACTGCGTTACCGTAAACTTTACTTATATCTTTTACGGTTTAATTTATTATATTTACTCAGGTAGGGCCTTGACCTGACCTCGTCACTACTCGACCGAGGTTAGGTTTGGAACTTACTAGGTACCATTGTGATATACTCATGCCCTTTCCTGCACATGTTTTTGTGTGCAGATCCAGGTGCGAGCTATTAGCCTCGGGGTTAGTGCGTGCTGCTGATTCTAGGAGACTTCAAGGTACTTCTGCTTGCGTCCGCAAATCCTCGGAGTTCCCTTCTAGTCCCTCGCCTAGAGACTTTCTTATTTATCTTCAGACTTTTTTATAGAGCTACATAGATTATAGTAGCTTGTGACTTAGTGATATTCCAGGTCTTGGAAAATTATTTTGTATATGCCGAGTGATACTACTTTTGGTTATTCACAATATGCTGTTTATCTTTAAAATATTGTGTTTTATTTATATTTTTTGTAATATTAGGCTTACTTAGTTGTAAAGACTAGGTGACGTCACGACACCTTACGGAGGGTTAATTTTGGTTGTGACAGTTGGACTCGTATTCGAATAATTTGTTGGAATTTGTGAGTTTTTTTGAGTTCCAAGGTGCGGGTCCGGGTTGACCTTTTGGTTGACTTTGAGTTTTTAATTAAAGACTCGACCTTTAATGCTTGGCTTTGTTTTCTAAGGTATTATTTGATGTTTTTGAGTTGATTTTGGCTAGTTTTGAGTCGTTCGGAGGTTGATTCACGCGGGATGGCGATTCTAGAGTGTTGTTTGGCTTGCACGGTATTTGTTTTGACTTTCTTGAGGTAAGTATCTTATCTAAACTTGGTTGAGGCACTAGTTGCCTGAGTTATTTGTGATAGCTACGTGTGATGGGTGGCACACATGTGTAGGGCTGAGCCCATGTGCATGCACCAAGGTATTTATTCATGCTCGGAGTAGTGTTGCGGTTATGTTATGCCTTGAGTTGATTGTTAAGCTTCGTGTTGTGATGTTCTCATACTTGTTTCCCTGTTGTGAGCTATTTAAACCATGTTTGAGGTTACATAGAGGCCAATATCTTGATTGAACTTGATATTTACTATTTTCGTGATGAAATTGTTGATTTGAGCTATGATAGCACACCTTGCACATGCATAGACATTAGCATGTCACTTATACCAGTCCAGGAGCATGAAATCTATTATACATTGATCATATACATGTATTCTCGTATATTTGCTTTTTTGTGATATGATTCGGACTGGATGCATGTGACCACACCGGACAAATTGTGTTATTATGCATGTGACCATGCTGGGCAGATTGTGTTATTATACGTGTGACCATGACGGGCGGATTATGTTGTTATGCAGGTGACTATGTCGGACAAATTGTATTGTTATGCTTGTGACCACGCCAGGCGGATTGTGATATAGCATGTGAACTGATAGCACGTTGAATTGACAGTGCATGCGTGTGGATATTGATCCACCCCCCTAGGGTCACCCTCTCATGTGCCTTCTTGATGGTGTACACGCGGATTATGAGAAATCGACGAGTTTCTGTAAGGTGTCAAATGAAATAATGAGTTTATTTTAGAAATCAAGTAAAGTAAAATAATATACAATTTGTACGAAACAGAGTATAAGATGAGTTTAGTTTAGAAATCAATAAAACTGAGTAAAAGTATCATTTTTAAACAATGCAAAAGATAAGTTAAATTAACGAAATAAATATAGAATTTGTTAAAGAAAAATATGATAACAATTTTAAGTAAGGTAAACATCTAACATGTGTGATGAGTATAATTTGAGAACCCAACTATAGTGAAAGTGTGACAACCATTTAGAATAATAAGGCACCGAGTGAGATAACGAGTTCTATCTTAAGAGGCACATTGAATAAAGCATGTTAATAATTTTTTATTTAAACCATTATATTACCAACAACTCAACAGAATATGATATAGTGACCCCATGCAATTAAATTCACATTGACAATCAATTCACCAAGTTATAACGGAGGCACAAATTGGCATGTTAAAGCAACACAACAAATCACGTATGCATTACTCACACAAGAAACCACAATCGTTCCAACACCAAGAGAGCAACGAATAACCAAACACAATCAAAATGCGGATGAATGATTGAAGGAAGAACAATGACCATTCAAATTAACAAGTTCTTCCAACATGGAATGTACAATAAAAATCACAAATGAGGTACCGTCTCGTATTCACATTTCACAATTTCAATTATAATCTTTCCTTATATCGCCGCGTGAGCCTTACATTTGAAATAGGTTTTGAAAATAGTTTTTCCGAAATAGCTACACGCACTTTATCCCACCTTATAACGCTGCGTGGCCTCACGTAGTTCCCCTGACAAGCAACACACACATAAGTCCCACCTTATACCGCCGCATGCACATTAACCCCAAGCTTTATACTGCCGCATGCGCGTCAATATCATAGTACAATAAGAACTCGCACCACAAGTGACCATATATCACAATTTGCACACAATCAACAATATCAATATTTCCACAATAATAGCCCACGGCTCCATCACAATGGGTACAAGAATATTAACAACAACAATGAATGTAAAATTCTCAACAAGGAAGATGTTTCAACAATAACAATTTCGCCATAATGTGATAATGGCTTTCATAACTTCTACACCAATAACTTAACAATGAGAGATAATGTATAACCACGATGTTAAATAAGAATAACTCACAATGGAAGAGAAAACATATAGCAATGATTTCAAATAATGAAAATCAACAAGGGAAGGGATAACAAGAACAATAACTCCAAATAATGATAATCAACAATGAGAGAGATAACACGAAAAATGACTTCAAATAATGATAATCAACAATGAGAGAGATAACACGAAAAATGATAGAGGCAACAAGTTCAACTAAGGTATGAGAGTAATTTATCAATTAGGATATAGAACAAGTGTTAACGAAATTATTTAAGGCATGTAAGGATAGACTAACACGAGGAAGAATAGATTGACTATGAGAAATAGAACATGATATGGCTTTTCAATTAAAGCATGAAAATAGTCTTAGGCTGGTCAAATACCACGTACAATCCGTGTACCCACTCGTCACCTTGCGTACATGACTTTCACATAGCATAAATAAATCAATCAATACCAATTCCTAAGGGTAGTTTCCCCCACACAAAGTTAGGCAAGATACTTACCTCAACTAGGCCAACTCAACCCTCCGAAATAGCATTTCCCTTAAAATTTGCCTCTACATGACTCAAATCTAACCAAAATCGACTTAATAACATCAAACAATGCAAGATAAACCAAGTCCAAGCTTACACGAGCGAAGCCCAAACTAATACAAGCTCACACGAACAAAAATTGACTCAATCGGAGTCCGATAGCTCAACCAATTCGCCAAAATATCGCTTCATAACCTAAGAGTCCAACCCACACTAGTTGGGTCCCATATCTCCCGAAATACTCCTCCAAAACTCGCCAAATCCAAGTATGTTATTCTCCTAATATAGGAGAACAAAACAACAAAAGGAATAGAGAAATAAACGCCTCTAACTCATTTTTAATTTTTAAAATTTAGGACATAACCTTAGGTCTTGATTTGAAGAATTAAATTAAGAACATCCTTGCATTCTCCCAATCCCAAACTTTCAAGATGAGAAAAACTCCAATAACATTAATAGCCAAAAAAGCCCAGTTGTTCTGCCTCCAATAACATCCTTGAATTAACCCTTTTGCTAACCCTTTGAGTCGGTTACCTTTCTTTGATTACCCTCTTTGGAACCTGAAGGAGTTATTGAAACAAAAAAGAAAAAAAAATAAAGAAAAAAAAGAAAAAGAAAAAAAAAGAGAAAAGGGAAAAGAAAAAAAAATGAGAAAAGAAAACAAAAGAGAAGAAAATGCAAAATAAAAGAAAATCAAAAACAAAGTTCTTGAACTATGTTTGACTTGATTCCGAAAAGATATGTAGGCAGCATCTCTCTGGGGTTCAGTCACACGAAAATAAAAATCCAAATTCTCCCAAAAGTGAAACTGGGGCACATGATATAATGGATTGGCGATATTTTCGCTTGAATGGTTCCAAAGTTGTAATCCAGTCCAAATTCATTTTATCCAAATCATTTCAAGTCCTTCCGATCAATCGGTGAGAATGTTCAAGGATCTAAGAATGCAGATACTTGGATCCAATGCAATCAAAATGAGAGAAATAAAATGAGTGGGTCTTGTTGGTGAAAACCCTCACGGGCGCCGTAAGGTGGTGGTAAGCAGAGAAATTGAAAATGAGAGAGTCTTGTTAGTGAAAACTTGCAAAGAGCACTATAAGGCGATGGTGAGAAAAGAAATGAGAGAGGTCAGCTGTGAAAACCCGCAAAGGGCGCCACTGATCGAAAAGAGGATCCTCACAGCCATCGGCATCGACAAAGTCCTGGCAATGTTTCTCGATTTTGAGGCATAAGTTGTGATGAATTTCTGAGAGTTGGACGTTTTACACAGATCAGGCATCCAGTCCAAGAGGCATGTCATGTTCATTGAAGTCCGCATGCACTCCACATAAGTCCTTCTTTCCTTTCCCCAAAAGGGATTCCTCTCTTCCAAATTTATTTGTCCATTCCATTATTTGTTTCTCTTTAAATCCCTTTCGGTCTAACTGTGTTCCGAAACTAAGACAAAGAAGGGATGGTAAGACGGATTTACAGGATTATCACTTGATACGAGCTAAATATGCAAAAGAGGCACCCAGCCTCGGCAGGGACATCAAGTTGACTCCGACTGGCCATGATGGTCGATGCCTCGAAATCAAAAACACTTGAAAGAATAAAATCAAAGTCAAATGCCCACAAAGGCAAAATAAAGTTGAAAAGGTTAAGTCCCACGTGACTAACCATCATGGTAAAGTTTTGGAAAAGCCAAAGGTTCTTCGGGGCCTGAAAATAAATCGGTCTTCATGTAATAACCAGTTGCAGTTAAAAGTATCATCAAATGAACCGGACCGAGATCAAATGATTAAAACACTCAAGGCCGCAAAATCAACCATCGTTTAAAACTGACAAATTATTCTTTGTTTGAACCACAGAAAACAGGTGTAATCCAAGGTAACCTTGCAAGAAGCAGGTGCAACAAAACAAAAACGCGCAGAGACTAAAATAGCTCTGCCGCAATGACTCCAAAAAGGGAATTCTTCTCCAAACTCTTTCCCGCATTTTACTCATTCTCTTAATAAAATGATGAAAATGAAAAGAAGGAAAAAGAAAGAAAGCTCCAAATCATGGTAATATAGGGTCTCCACTCCCTAGTTGATGTTTTAGACATAGGGTCTCTACTTCCTAGTCGCTTTTCCAACATAGGGTCTTCACTCTCTAGTTGATTTTATTTTAGACATAGGATCTCCACTCCCTAGTCTACTTTTCCAACATAGTGTCTCCACTCCCTAGTTGAAGTTATTTTAGACATAGGGTATCCACTCCTTAGTCTGCTTTTCCAACATAGGGTCTTCATTCCCTAGTTGATGATTATTTTAGACATAGGGTCTCCACTCCCCAGTCTACTTTTCCAACATAGGATCTCCACTCCCTAGTTGATCTTATTTTGGACATAGGGTCTCCACTCCCTAGTCTCTTTTCCAACATAGAGTCTCCACTTCTTAGTTGAAGTTATTTTAGACATAGTGTCTCCACTCCCTAGTCTGTTTTTCCAACATAGGGACTTCACTCCCTAGTTGATGATTATTTTAGACATAGGGTCTCCACTCCTTAGTCGCTTTTCCAACATAGGTTCTCCACTCCCTAGTTGATGTTTTAGATATAGGGTCTCCACTCCCTAATCGCTTTTCCAACATAGGGTCTCCACTCCTTAGTTGATGTTTTAGACATAGGGTCTCCATTCCCTAGTCGTTTTTCCAATATAGGGTCTCCACTCCCTAGTTGATATTTTTAGACATAGGGTCTCCACTCCCAAGTCGCTTTTCCAACATAGTGTCCCAACTCCCTAGTTGATTTTCTTTTTAGACATAGGGTCTCCACTCCGTAGTCTCTTTTCCAACATAGGGTCTCCACTTCCTAGTTGATTGTATTTTAGACATAGTGTCTCCACTCCCTAGTCTACTTTTCCAATATAGTGTCTCCACTCCCTAGTTGAAGTTATTTTAAACATAGGGTATCCACTCCTTAGTCTGGTTTTCCAACATAGGGTCTTCATTCCCTAGTTGATGATTATTTTAGACATAGGGTCTCCACTCCCCAGTCTACTTTTCCAACATAGGATCTCCACTCCCTAGTTGATCTTATTTTGGACATAGGGTCTCCACTCCCTAGTCTCTTTTCCAACATAGAGTCTCCACTTCTTAGTTGAAGTTATTTTAGACATAGTGTCTCCACTCCCTAGTCTGTTTTTCCAACATAGGGACTTCACTCCCTAGTTGATGATTATTTTAGACATAGGGTCTCCACTCCTTAGTCGCTTTTCCAACATAGGTTCTCCACTCCCTAGTTGATGTTTTAGATATAGGGTCTCCACTCCCTAATCGCTTTTCCAACATAGGGTCTCCACTCCTTAGTTGATGTTTTAGACATAGGGTCTCCATTCCCTAGTCGTTTTTCCAATATAGGGTCTCCACTCCCTAGTCGCTTTTCCAACATAGGGTCTCCACTCCCTAGTTGATATTTTTAGACATAGGGTCTCCACTCCCAAGTCGCTTTTCCAACATAGTGTCCCAACTCCCTAGTTGATTTTCTTTTTAGACATAGGGTCTCCACTCCGTAGTCTCTTTTCCAACATAGGGTCTCCACTTCCTAGTTGATTGTATTTTAGACATAGTGTCTCCACTCCCTAGTCTACTTTTCCAATATAGTGTCTCCACTCCCTAGTTGAAGTTATTTTAAACATAGGGTATCCACTCCTTAGTCTGGTTTTCCAACATAGGGTCTTCATTCCCTAGTTGATGATTATTTTAGACATAGGGTCTCCACTCCCCAGTCTACTTTTCCAACATAGGATCTCCACTCCCTAGTTGATCTTATTTTGGACATAGGGTCTCCACTCCCTAGTCTCTTTTCCAACATAGAGTCTCCACTTCTTAGTTGAAGTTATTTTAGACATAGTGTCTCCACTCCCTAGTCTGTTTTTCCAACATAGGGACTCCACTCCCTAGTTGATGATTATTTTAGACATAGGGTCTCCACTCCTTAGTTTCTTTTCCAACATAGGGTCTTCACTCCCTAGTTGATGTTTTAGAGATAGGGTCTCCACTCCCTAATCGCTTTTCCAACATAGGGTCACCACTCCCTAGTTGATGTTTTAGACATAGGGTCTCCATTCCCTAGTCGTTTTTCCAATATAGGGTCTCCACTCCCTAGTCTCTTTTCCAACATAGGGTCTCCACTCCCTAGTTGATTTTATTTTAGACATAGGGTCTCCATTCCCTAGTCTACTTTTCCAACATAGGGTCTTCACTCCCTATTTGAAGTTATTTTAGACATAGGGTCTCCATTCCCTAGTCTGCTTTTCCAACATAAGGTCTCCACTCCCTGGTTGATGATTATTTTAGACATAGGGTCTCCACTCCCTAGTATACTTTTCCAACATAGGGTCTTCACTCCCTAGTTGATATTATTTTAGACATAGGGTCTCCACTCCCTAGTCTCTTTTCCAACATAGGGTCTCCACTCCCTAGTTGAAGTTATTTTAGACATAGGGTCTCCACTCCCTAGTTGATGTTATTTTAGATATAGGGTCTCCACTCCCTAGTCTCTTTTCCAACATAGGGTCTCCACTCCCTAGTTGAAGTTATTTTAGACATAGGGTCTCCACTCCCTAGTTGATGTTATTTTAGATATAGGGTCTCCACTCCCTAGTCTCTTTTCCAACATAGGGTCTCCACTCCCTAGTTGAAGTTATTTTAGACATAGGGTCTCCACTCCCTAGTTGATGTTATTTTAGATATAGGGTCTCCACTCCCTAGTCTCTTTTCCAACATAGGGTCTCCACTCCCTAGTTGAAGTTATTTTAGACATAGGGTCTCCACTCCCTAGTTGATGTTATTTTAGATATAGGGTCTCCACTCCCTAGTCTCTTTTCCAACATAGGGTCTCCACTCCCTAGTTGAAGTTATTTTAGACATAGGGTCTCCACTCCCTAGTTGATGTTATTTTAGATATAGGGTCTCCACTCCCTAGTCTCTTTTCCAACATAGGGTCTCCACTCCCTAGTTGAAGTTATTTTAGACATAGGGTCTCCACTCCCTAGTTGATGTTATTTTAGATATAGGGTCTCCACTCCCTAGTCTCTTTTCCAACATAAGGTCTTCACTCCCTAGTTGATTGTTATTTTAGACATAGGGTCTCCACTCCCTAGTCTGTTTTCTAACATAGGGTCTCCACTCCGTAGTTGATTGTTGTTTTAGACATAGGATCTCCACTCCCTAGTCTCTTTTCCAACATAGGTCTCCACTCTCTAGTTGATGTTATTTTAGACATAGGGTCTCCACTCCCTGGTTATCTTTTCCAACATAGGGTCTCCACTCCCTAATTAAAATATTGACAAATTAATGGGTAAGGAATAACTATTATTTAGTTATGTGATGATTTTGTGTATACAACAAAAGAGGTTTGCTCAATATGTACAAATTACGATTCAACTAACTCACTACGTGCATATAGTTTAATTTCTGTTGTTGAATGAAATTATCACATGTGAGCACCTAATGTTTATTATATTTGAATCTTTATCACCTTTTGCTGTGTAAATATTTCTAAAAATTTAATATATATTTTTTTAGCTTTGTGACATTTTTTATATATAGGGTAAAAATTAAAAATAATTTACAAGGTCAATTATTACTATTAATATTATTTTTATTTTTATTTTTGTCTTTATTGTCAAAATAAAATAAATTAAAAAACCAGAAAAAAAATATTTTTTTATTTTAAAACAATTTCGGATTTCAATAAAAAATAGGAAAAGTAGAAGTATAGAATTAAAAAGTAAAGGTAAAGGTAGCTGAAATATGTTTTACAAAAAAAGTAAAAGAGAGTGGAAAATAAAAAAATAAAAAAAGTGTAAAATAAAAAAACAATAAAAGTAAAAAAAGTGGGAATTTAAATATAATAAAAGTAAAAAAGTGAGAAATTAAAAAATAAAAGTAAAATAAAGGGGTAAATTATTTTATTTTAAAATAAGAAAAAATGGGAAGTGGAAATTGTTTTTATTATTAAATAATAAAATAATTAAAAAAATCTGAAACAATTCCGAACATTTGTCTATAAATAGAAGAGAAATGTGAGGAAAAAGAAAAGGGAGAGAAAGAAAAAAATAGAGGGGAGGAAATTGAGAGAAATTTATTTTTCTTCCTCTATGATAAGGGAATTTCTACTCGTGTCATTCTTTCTTCGTCTTTCTTTCGAAAAATCCATTAAAAGCACCCCCCAAAAACAGATTTAAACCCAGCAAAAACAAGCCACTAAATCACCGGTTTTGCAAGGTCGATCGGGGTTGCAAGTCGCGATTTGTCATTCGAGGTTCTGTGGCCGGTGAAAGCTCCAGTCAACACTCGTCGAATTGTTTAGCTCTCTTGTAATTTCAACTCTGTTAATTTATATCAAAGGTCTGTTTGTTGCTCTTTCTTCACTGATTATTTTGTCCATTTACCTTCTTGTATGTCGGTGTGATTATTGGGTAGCATGAAATAGTAGTTCACTCTATTGATATTTGGATCATTTGAATCTGATTGTTTCCTTGTTCATATGTTTATTGGACCATGATGTTAATTTTAGAGTTGTAAAGTTTTGTTCTAGGTTGATTTAATCGGATAAAGAGTCTATTGAATCACTGTAATTTGGCTTGTTTACTAATTTTGTTCATGAGATTGTGGTGTCATTGGTTTTGTTTAAGAAACGTACAGAATATGGGATATTGGGTTGGATAATTTGCTTGGGGAAGGATTTGTTTCTAAGGAAATTGGGTTTTGGGCTATTGGAAAAAAAAATGATTTTAGGCAAAAAGATTTAGTCTCATCAGGCCCAAAGTAATAAATAACATAGCTGGCCCATCTTTCTCTAAGCTAGCCCACTTTTATATAAATAATAAATTCAATTCTTCCACAAATAATTTCACAATTCATGACCTTACAACAATTTCGAAATAGTTTGAGTAAACAACTTATAAACATTGTAGCCTGCTTTAGGCGCGTTTAAATAAATCATTGTGACTGTGGGTACGGTTCCCGTGGAATAGTCATGATACGTAAATCCCAACTCAAGTGCGCGTTCACGCGACTTGACCACAACTTCCAATAATAATAAAATAAATATTTCGTAGATTGCGGGTGTATTTCACGCGGAGTGATTTGCGATGTGTGCAAAAATGACAAGTGCGCAACATCGCGACTTGTTTAAATAAATTTCATAAATACTAAAAGTGCTAAAAATAATTAAAAGCGGTTAAAAAGTAAAAATTCATAATAGGTTGTAGATATGTAATAAATCAGCTAATTAAGCCAAGTATTAATTGTTAAGCGGCCGTGCTAAAACTACGAAACTCGGGAGTGCCTCACACCTTCTGCCGGGTTAACAGAATTTCTTATCCGATCTTCTGTGTTCGCGGACCATAAATAAGAGTCAATTTACTCGATTTGAGATTTTAAAATAAATCGGTGACGTGGGACACCCTAAGAATTATTTCAAGTGGCGACTCTGAATTAAATAAATAATCTCATTTCGATTAATGTCACTTTAATTGCAAAAACTCCCCCGTCCCCCGAGAAAAAGGAGGTGTGACAGCTCTGGCGACTCTGGTGGGGATCAAGAACCCAGAATCTCTGGTTCAGGGTTCAAAATTCGAGTTTAGATGACTTTTATACTTGGCTTTTGTTTATTATCTTATTTTTACGTGTTTGAGCCTTATGTGCTAAATGCCGCTTTTTACCGCTTTGATATTTTGTGAATTGTATATAAATTGTTACGAAAACCCTTCTTCTCTATGAGTCTTCTAAATCTTCTTGGAATCGTGCGCTTCGCGTGGCTTCTTTTCTGTTAGAGTCATACCCTAATTTTAGGATGAGGATCGGACAAGTTGCAAAGCCGGTGAAGCTTTTGTATTCCCGGTACGCTGCCCCCTCCCCCGGCTCGAGATGTCCGCTCGGGTAAGCCAGGTATAGAACAATACACCCAGAATTTAAACTTAGAATGACATAACCTCATGCCGAATCCCTAGTAGGTACGTTTGTTTGTATCACGTGCATTTGACTTTGGGGACTCAACACAGGGGTTGAGTCCGTCTAGTATAGGTGTACCCAAATCAAAAGACTATCCTGATGCATTTTTATATGCTACTTGTGCATTTATTTGCTTCGGCTTGTATGTTGACCGGTTTCTAGAATAGGGAAAGAAAATCAAGAAAACCAAGAGTGAGGTAGGAAAGAAAAATGTTTGGTTCTAAAAATCCAGGTATTCAAAATATCCCGAAACTCTGCCGAAATTTTGAAGAAAAAAAAACATAAGTCATTTCAAAATAAGTCATATTTTCCTGTGCGTCAAAATTTGTCGAACTACGCGGGTCTGATTCTCACCAGATGTGAGATACGTAGGCAAACCTCATCGGTTCCGGCCCCAATTTTCAAAAAACAATTAAAAATATTTTCCCTTTCCTTGATTCCCTCTTTTGAATTCTTTCTTAGAAAATCCAAAAGTATTTTCCTTCTTTTCCAAAGTCTTTCATTCGAAAAAAAAAAGAACAAAAAAATAATTCAAATAAAAATCCAAAATATTTTTTTCCTTCTTTAGAATTCCTTCTTTTGAAAAAACAAATTCCATAAAAAGAAAAAAACTAAAAAACAATTATTTAAAAGTCTTTATATAAAACAAAAATGGGTCAGTCTATTCCCGATCTCCCGAACTACGCAAGATCTGTCAAATGGCGCGAGCAAGCTGCCAGGGTAAAGCCTCAAATGGACGAAGCAGAAATGATTATGGTCTTCCTACAGGCCCAAGAGGCAGACTACTTCCAGAACATGATGTCCGCTATGGGTAATCTGTTTGCCGAGGCTATCAAAATTGGGGAGATGATCGAAAATAATTTAAGAACATGCTGAATCTTGAGTCATGTTGCCTTTACGGCCACATCACATGCCGTTATAAATGGTTTGGGGGGTTTTGATGAATAAAAACGGGAGCAAAGAGGGAGCCATGATGGCTTCAAGCTCGAGGGGGCCACGCATGTCATTTAACCAATCATATATGCTTCTTAAGATCTCACAACACTATTATCCCCATCAACATGCAGCTTATGGCGTGGCACCGCCTCCCTATGCGGTGATGAACGTGCAACCTTACACGCGGCCACAACATTATACACAAAATCGAGCTCCACCTCCCAGAAATGCCCGTCCCTACCAAGCTCCATATAATCCGCAACCAAATATTCCTCAATACAATCATCTCCCAAGAGAGCCCCACAGAAGGAATCAATTCATCCCTATTGGTGAATCATATTCAAGTTTGTTTCAAAAGCTAATCGGGCTAGATCTGCTGCGGTCGGTGGCCCCGAACCGGCCAAACCCCGAGTCCCCGTCGCACCAAATTGATGTTAGATGTGAATATCACTCTGGAGCAGTGGGACATGATACAAAGGACTGTTGGACCCTCAAAAGGGCAGTTGAAGAATTGATGATCCAGCAGTGAAAGCCACAGTAGCCATTGTCGCGGCAGAAGAGCAACCTAAAAACAAGCGCCAGACCTAAAAGGTTCTCTGTCAGATGGGAGTCTCGGTAGCCGGTCTTGCTATCTTTTTTGCGTCTGGATTATTTCAGGGTGTAATCCAAACATTTTACTTTTATTGTCTTACTTTCTGATATAAACCCTTCTATCTTTAAAATTTTTAAAAAATAAATCAAACCAAATGAAATTAATATTTTATTGTCTAGGAGTGTTTGTTTTCCCAATCTTGCCACCTTCCTTATTCTCTTTTCAGTTCTGTTAATATAGATTTTAATAACATGACATACTTGCGGACTTCATGCCCAGATCCTAAAATGTTGTCAGACCTCGAAATAATGAATCAAGAAGCAAAATGTATTGAAGATAAGGCTTGTGAGAAAATAAATAAAGAATTGGAACAGTAGGCCTAAGCCAAGTCCGAATTAAATTGGAAGAAGTTGAAATTCCCTATCTTCGGATCATTGTTGAAGCCGAGATTGAGGATAATGATTGGGTCAATAACCGATTGGAACAATTAACACTGATTGATAAAAAATGATTAGCCGCAATTTTCCACGCGCAGTTGTACCAACAAAGAATGGCCCATGTATACAATAAGAAAGTGCAGCCCAGGAAATTTGAAATAGGACAACTCATTCTGAGACGTATCCTCCCACCTCATGAAGAAGCTAAAGGAAAATTGGCTCCAAATTGGAAAGGTTCGTACATTCTAACGAGAGTACTGTCAAAAGAGAGTGTTGTACCTCGGAAGCATCGAAGGAAATGTCCCTGAAACAACTGTCAACATGGATGCAGTCAAAAGGTACTATGTTTTACCCTCTATGTAGCATTAATGTTCTCTGATTGGGATGATGAAGGCTTTCATTCTTTCTATCCAAACATCATTAACCCTTTTGCTAACCCTTTGAGCCAGTTACCTTTATTTTATTACCCTCTTTGGAACCTGAAAGAGTTATTGGGAAAAAAACAAGAAAGAAAAAGAAAAAGAAAAAAAACAAAGAAAAAAATAAAAAGAAAAAAAAGAGAAAAGGGAAAAGAAAAAAAAGAGAAAAGAAAACAAAATAGAAGAAAAAGCAAAAGAAAATCAAAAACAAAGTTCTTGAACTACGTTTGACTTGATTCTGAAACGATACACAACCTCTATATAGGGTTCAGTCACACCAAAATAAAAATTCAAATTCCCCCAAAAATGAAACTGGGGCAGATGATATAATGGTTTGGAGATGTTTTCGCTTGAAAGGTTCCAAAGTTATAATTCAGTCCAAATTCTTTTTACCCAAATCCTTTCAAGTCCTTCCGATCAATCGGTGAGAATGTTCAAGGATCGGAGAATACAACTACTTGGATCCAATGCAATCAAAATGAGAGAAATAAAATGAGAGAGTCTTATTAGTGAAAACCCTCACAGGAGCCGTAAGGCGATGGTAAGCAGAGAAACTAAAAATGAGAGAATCTTGTTAGTGAAAACTTGCAAAGAGCACTATAAGACGATGGTGAGAAGAAAAATGGGAGACGTGAGCTAGTGAAAACCCGCAAAGGGCGCCACTGATCGAAAATAGGATCCTTACAGCCGTCGGCATCGACAAAGTCCTGGCAAGGTTTCTTGATTTTGAGGCATAAGTTGTGATGAATTTCTGAGAGTTGGACGGTTTACACGGATCAAGCATCCAGTCCAAGAGGCATGTCATCTTCATTGAAGTCCGCATGCACTCCAGATAAGTCCTTCTTTCCTTTTCCCAAAAGAGATACCTCTCGTCCAAATTCATTTGTCCATTCCATTGTTTGTTTTTCTTTAAATCCCTTTCGGTCTAACTCTGTTCCGAAACTAAGACAAAGAAAGGATGGCAAGATGGATTTACAGGATTATCGCTTGATACGACCTAAATATTCAAAAAAGGCACCCAGCCTCGGCAGGGGCATCAAGTCGACTCCGACTGGCCATGATGGCCGATGCCTCAAAATCAAAAACTCTTGAAAGAATAAAATCAAAGTCAAATGCCCACAAAGGCAAAATAAAGTTAAAACGGTTAAGTCCCACGTGACTAACTATCATGGTAAAATTTTGGAAAATCCAAAGGTTCTCTGGGGATAGAAAATAAATCGGTCTTCTGGAAATAACCAGTTACAGTTGAAAGTATCATCAAATGAACCGGGCTGAGATTAAATGATTGAAACACTCAAGGACGCAAAACCAACCACCGTTTCAAACTGACAAATTATTATTTGTTTGAACCACAGGAAACAGGTGTAATCCAAGGCAACCTTGCAAGAAGCATGTGCAACAAAAACAAACATGCAGAGACTAAAATAGCTCTGTCGCAATGACTCCAAAAAGGGAAGTCTTCTCCAAGCTCTTTCTGGCATTTTACTCATTCTCTTAATAAAATGATGAAAATGAAAAGAAGGAAAAAGAAAGAAAGCTCCAAATCATGGTAGTATAGGGTCTCCACTCCCTAGTTGATGTTTTAGACATAGGGTCTCTACTCCCTAGTCGCTACTCCAACATAGGGTCTCCACTCCTTAGTTGATTTTATTTTAGACATAGTATCTCTACTCCCTAGTCTGCTTTTCCAACATACGGTATCCAATCCCTAGTTGAAGTTATTTTAGACATAGGGTCTCTACTCCCTAGTCGCTACTCCAACATAGGGTCTCCACTCCTTAGTTGATTTTATTTTAGACATAGTATCTCTACTCCCTAGTCTGCTTTTCCAACATACGGTCTCCAATCCCTAGTTGAAGTTATTTTAGACATAGGGTCTCAACTCCCTAGTCTATTTTTCCAACATAGGGTCTTCATTCCATAGTTGATGATTATTTTAGACATAGGGTCTCCACTCCCTAGTCTACTTTTCCAACATAGGGTATCCACTCCCTAGTTGATGTTATTTCAGACATAAGGTATCCACTCCCTAGTCTCTTTTCCAACATAGGTTCTCCACTTCCTAGTTGATTGTTATTTTAGACATAGGGTCTCCACTCCCTAGTCTCTTTTCCAACATAGGTCACTCCCTAGTTGATGTTATTTTAGACATAGGATCTCTACTCCCTAGTCTCTTTTCCAACATAGGGTCTCCACTCCCTAGTTGATGTTATTTTAGACATAGGGTCTCCACTCCCTTATTGCCTTTTCCAACATAGGGTCTCCACTCCCTAGTTGCCTTTTCCAACATAGGGTCTCCACTCCCTAGTTGCCGTTTCCAACATAGGGCCTCCACTCCCTAGTTAAAATATTGACAAATTAATAGGTAAGAAATAACTATTATTTAGTTATGTGATGATTTTGTGTATACAACAAAAGAGGTTTGCTCAATATGTGCAAATTACGATTCAATTAACTCACTACATTCATGTAGTTTAATTTTCTCTTGTTGAATGAAATTATCACTTGTGAACACCTAACATTTTACTATATTCGAATTTTTATCACCTTCTACTGTATAAATATTTTTAAAAATTTAATATATATATCTTTAGCTGTGTGATATTTTTTATATATATAGGGTGAAAATTAAAAATAATTTAAAAGTTCAATTATTACTATTAATATTATTTTTACTTTTATTTTTATCGTGTTTTTAAAAAAATAAATTAAAAATCCGAAAAAAAAAATATTTCGGATTTGAATAAAAAAATAGGAAAAGTAGAAGTATAGAATTAAAAAGTAAAAGTAAAGGTAGCTGAAATATTTTTTAAAAAAAAAGTAAAAGAGAGTGGAAAATAAAAAAATAAATAAAAAGTGGAAAATAAAAGTAAAGGAAAGTGAGAAATTATTTTTTTTTTAAATAAGAAAAATGGGAAGTGGGAATATTTTTTAATTAAAAAATATTAAAATTATAAAATAATTAAAAAACATCTGAAAAGCTTCCGAAAAGTTTTCTATAAATGGGAGAGAAATGTGAGGAGAAAGAAAAGGGAGAGAGAAAAAAAAGTAGAGAGGAGGGACTTGAGAGAAATTTATTTTTTTCCTCTAGGATAAGTGAACTTCTACTCGTATCATTTTTTCTTTCGAAAAATCCAGCAAAAGCACCCCCCCCCCCCAAAC